>PVHY01003785.1:0-102266 GCA_004024945.1 Uropsilus gracilis
TCTGCCTATTTTTCTCGCTTGAAACCGTAGCTAGGAACACCTGCGGGTCCTTCTGTGTATTACGCATTGGCGGCGTTTATTACCTAAAAGATTGACGAGGCCAAACCCTTGCTGATTACAGTTAGGCCAGAGCACTCCGATCTTCTCTCACTGAACTACTTTTTGTGTCTGTCATTAAGTGCTTTACATTAAGCCGTCAGTAAGTACTTTCAGCTCTCGTTAGGATTGTGCAAATCTTTTAAGGTAAGAAATGTATGTACTTTATTCCCTTTTTTGTGTTAAGTTTCAAAAATCACTGTATGGTGTAAGATCTTTAATTAAAGTAAAACATTTAAATTTTTTTTTGGCTTTTGCCATAAATATTTAGACCATAAATACAGTATGAAAAATTTGGATAAATAATTTTACATGAATTAAGCCATTCGTTTTGATTTGTGAATACTGGAGTTGTGCAGCCTCCTCATCAATTTTCCTTCTTCCGGAATCTTACTATCTGTGCCACTGATGTAGAGCCAAAAGAATTAGTCATTCTATATTAGCTTAAACTTTTTTTTTTTTTGAAATAACCTTTGAAAGGGCTTTTATGTGGTTTTTGGTTGCAAATTAACAGCAGCATTTTTCATGCAACTTTTATTTTCTAACAAAGTAATCTATGACTGATATTCTTCCATGTAGGGCAAGGCTTTGCATTGCGTAGAAAATTGAAGATTCAACAGAATTACAGGAAATTACAATGGAAGGGAAAGAAAGCTCAATCTTCACAGGAATCCCAGTTCACAGATCGATACCCCGATCATCTGAAACATCTCTATTTAGCAGAAGAAAAAAGACTCAGGAAGAAAGTAAGAAAAGTTGACCAGTCTGTGTCAGAAGAACAAAATAATCAAACTTTGCCAGAGGAACAATGTGACTTTGACCAGACTTTGTCTGAAGAACATTGTACCACAGACCAACCTGAAGCTTGTACCTCTGAGCCTGAAGAAGAGAGTGAAGAACTTAAGTATGTATAATTTTCTTTCAGAATCCTTTGTTTTAAATCAGCGGTATTTTGTGAAAGATTATCAACAGTTCATGGGAAATTGGAAGTTTTCTTATTTTTAAGGCATTTTAGAAGTTTAAGGTATAACTGAGTGAAAATATTTTCTTATAGCAGTACAAACATTAGATTCACCAAACAACATAGATTCTTTGTTGGTTCTAGCACTCACAGATATACCAGGCAGGGCAGGATCAGGGAGCCTGGGAGACCAGTCCCCCAGCCCTTCTGGAACCTTCTTGTTCTATCTCTTTCTCTCTCCCCTCTCCTCTCCTCCTCCCCTCCCCCTTTAGGGTGATTCCACCCACTTATCCTCTACTCCCAGGCCACCTGTGTCCACTAATATGTGCACACACCCACTGAGTGCAACAGCATACACAGTCATGGGGAGGGCATAATACTGCAGGTGCTGGTCATGCAAGTTGTTGGAGGAAAAAAAACCAAATCATTTGCTCTGCACTGACCTATGACATTTGTGAAGTCTAAATGTGTTAATGTATTGAGGTGCTTTAAAAATTATACTGGACATGGGAATTGTTACATGAGGGTTAGCTATTTTTATTTCTTTTGATAATCTGGAGTTTCCCCCCAGAGGGCATGCAGTAAGTTACAATTAAAGAACAAATAGCTAATACTTTAGTTTTATAAGAGTTAACAAAACTTTCTGTTCACACACCTCAAGTCATAAGACACGTTAAAATTTAAACTTGCAGAGAAGCCAGTTACATAGCTCCTTCACTTAATTTGTGAACTATTTGTACTAAAACTAGTACAAAACAGGACCCTAGGAAAAAGTGTATATATTGGAGGATAAAGGCAGAGACATTAAAAGTTGAGTTTTTTTCAATAAGTTTGTCCATAAAGACAAGGACAATAGGACTAAGAAAATAGGACAACGCTTAGGAAATTTGCAATTTACATAAATGTGGCATCCAAAGCTATGATCATTGTTTTCACTGTCCAAAGAAGAGTAGGAAGACTAGGAAGAGAAACTGAGGAATGGGGGGCAGGGGGGAACCTGGACAAGAAAGCAGCAGAGGCTTTCAAATATCAGACTGAGAAAGAGCAGTTAGAAAGGAGAAAAGAATGTCACACCAAGGGAATTAAATTTTTGAAAGTAGTTAATGTCAATAAAATGAGAATGAGTAGAACCTGATAACTTGATCATCATATTTGGCTTAAATATATTGAATCATTACTTGTTGGTCTAGGTAGAATTAGAGTAAGAACAAAAGTCAGATCACGAGAAGTTGAAACAAATGGGAAATGATCAAGTTCCATTCACTATTCTTTCTATATACTTGACTACAAGATAAGCAATTTGTAGTTAAAGGAGGTTAAGACTCTGTGAAGGGTAATTTATGCCTTTGTTTATTTTAAGAAGGCAGCTTCTGAAATATGTTATAGTGTACTTATGAGGTTGGTATAGTAAAAAGTGAGAGACAAGAAAAAGGGAAATTACTAGTGAATTGAATACTGTGAGAAAATGGAGGGAATCTGGGCCTTAGTGGTTAAATAATCTAGTCAAGTGGTTAAATAATCTAGTCGGTGAGATTGGGTTCGAGGAGTGGTCATAAATGACTGAGTGAAGAAAGTGGGACAGAGATGAGATAGTTGGAGAACTTTGAGATTGATGTTCATGTACACCTACAACTTCCACAATATTCTTCAATGTAATACCTGTTTCAATCTGTCATTGCTACCATTCTTAACTGGTTATCTTTCTGTATTTTCTCCACTTACCACTTTTTAATTAATTTTTCTCTTGATTCTATAAATACGCTTTTCTTATTTGTACACTTACCACTAATATTACTGAGATTTTACTGTACTAGTACTATATTTGATGAAATTGTATCATTTTATATCATCTCTAGTCCTTATGACTTGTTTTAATTTATCTTAATAGCTTCAGTACTATTGCAAAGAAAAATAAAAAGAAAACATCAAACCAAAAAGCACAAGAAGAATATGAACGGATACAGGCTAAACGTGCTGCTAAGAAACAAGTAAGATCTATTTTTATAATATTTAGATTTTTCCTTTAAATATAGTTATGTGTCTTTAAGCTGCACTTCTTAGTGTGGGGCATATAATATGTTCTGAGTAAAAATTTGTTGAGTAAATCAATAGTTTGAGTAGAAATTTTCAATATATTTAAACTCCGTGATTGTTTATGTTACCTTTGAGATAACGTTTTTAGTAGGTCAAGTATAGATTTTAAATATATTGCTCTTTGGGATAATACAAGTATGTGGTACAATATTTACTGGGATTATGTTCTAGGAACTTGTACTTTTAGGAACTCAGGTACCTCAAAAGATTCTTACAGTAACACTTAAGAACCACTGATCTAAAAAAACTACAGGTGATTTTCATAATTTTGCATTGAAGCAAGTAAAAAAAGGATAGTGTTAAAATAAGATTTTTCTTTACTAAATAGCATCAGTTTTTTCCAATTAAAAAACCTAATAAAGTTAGCAAAACATTAGCACTCTATTATTCACAACTTTTATTAACCTGTCACTTTAAAAAGGTTATTGCATTAATACAAAATACTGTAAAGGTAGCACTTATAGAACTTTCATGTTTTAGTTTAAGAATTTGTATGATTAAGAAATATATGTAAGTTCAGCATCTAATATTTTTATTAGAATAGGAGTACATAATGGTCAAACAGAAACATTTCTCTGAAAATATTGGACCTCTGTTTTTGTATTTTGTTATTTTGTTACATTCTGCTGTTTTTTTAGCTAATCAAAAATATCTGCTATCTGCCGCCTTTGTAAATAGAATACTAAATGAAGTACAGTAAAGACCATTACACTGTAAAATGTTTACTGACCTTCTAAAATTTCCTTTATTTAGAATACTAAAGCTTTATCATCATGAAAAATACCAGTTTCTTAAACCTTAGATTTTAAATGTTATTATAAAAGTCAACATTACCTATGATAAGTCAAAATTAAGAACATCAATTAAGGATTCATAGTATTAGTAAGACTTTAAATTTAAATTCTTTAAGTTTGTTCAGAGGAACTTAATCATTGAGGTTTCAGATCCCATCATTGAGGACTTCATATGCCTAAATCCACAAATTAGTTCAGCTCTCTCTGTGCTAATTAAAATAAGTGAAATACTGAACCATGTAAATTTAAGTGATAGGTGACAGGGCGTAATGAAGAGTTGTACAGACTTCGAATTCACAGGATCTGGGTGTGAGACTCATATCTACCAGTTATTTTGATTTTTTGGGTAAATCATCAATGAGCATGAATTCCATGTCTGTAAGACAAAAATAATGACTAGTATAACAAAGTTTAAAAGAACGGAATGTGGTAAATGGTATGTGAAAGCACTTTGTTAGTTTAAGTCACCATAAACTAGTTAGACTGTCTTCTTTAGGGACTATATTGTGTTATGGGGGAATTGAAAACCAGTGCACATAGTACGTTACTTAAAAGCATTTGTGTAATGCTTGTATTTGATTTAGTAAGATTATAGTGATGCATTTCAAGTAGTGCTTTTAGGGTTTATATATAGCTCAGAATTTAAATTGAGAAAGCTAAATTGAATATAATTTTCCTTACATTCAAATAAACTTGAGTATCTTAGCAAATCATATGAACATTATAATTCTTAAATGCTTAAAATCATAATGCCTACCACACTGTTTTACAGATATATAATCAGTAAATACTTACTGAATTTGTCATATGGTAAATTAAAAAAGAATATCAGATACTTTAGAAATGAAGACGTTGGAGTTATTTGGGCTAGATAACTTCTGGCGGCATATCTCCCTCTTTAGTGGCTATAATTTACATGTTAAAATCACATAGACGTGTCTTCTGTGCTCTAATATTACTTGCATACACTAAGTTTAAATTGTTTAATGGTTTTCTAAATTCTATGTTTTAGCAATTATTCTAATTAAAGAGTAAAATTACCCATAACTGAAATTTGCATGTTAATAGTATGTCAACACAATTACTCACCATTATTATTTGTTACTAATGAAAAGTATGTGTGTTGATTTTAGGAATTTGAAAAAAGAAAACAAGAGAGAGAAGAAGCTCAGAGGCAGTACAAAAAGAAGAAAATGGAAATGTACAAAATATTGAGCAAAAAGACTAAAAAGGGCCAACCAAACTTGAATTTACAAATGGAATATCTTCTTAAAAAAATTCAAGAAAAAAATTAAATAAGTCATTTTTTCCTTAAAATATCCTGTTTTGTGTACTTTTGTATGGGTCACATACCTCTAACCACTAATTTGTTAACATTGAATTGCTGCAGTATCCTAAATGGTATATGGCCAAATATTTTGTTCTTACAAAAAAAATGTTTCTTTATTTGCCTTACATCATATATTATTTGCATCTAGAGGAAGTTTGACTTGAAGAACTGAAGGAGCCTTTTATTGGGAGACAGGATCAATGTATTACTTTTGTATTACATGACATTCAGGTGAAATTTCATTTCATAGAAATCAAAGGAGCAGAGCTTTCATTGAACCACTTCAAAGATTTTTCCCATTAGTGATGTTAAGATTTTCTAATCTGATTTAATGATGAAGGAAAAGATTTTTCTATTTACTTACTTTAAATCAAGCAGAACTTTTGGGGAAATGAAGATGGGCTTTTCCAGAACACTGGGAGCAAGATACCTGAGGACTGAAGCTACTCTGCGCTCACCATGTTAACGATGGGGTCTTATGGGGTCTTTATAAAGCCGGGCTGGTGTAAGAACTGAGTTAATGTTTCTAAACATTCCCTTGAGTGGAATTACATAACTTGCATATGATCTTTTAAATCCCAGAAACGTGAGATCATCTCACTGGTGACGGAAACCTTGAAGTGGCACAGTGCGAATAGGATTTCCAGATCTAGTGGAATCTTACTATGTGAGCACATTGTCAGTGGTCATTGCTGATGGTGTCTCTGGTGCTATCTGTGAGCCCAGGGAAAGTATTGAGACGCTGCTTCTTCTCCCTCCTTGGAGTCACTGCAAAATGAGAAAGGCTTACAAACAAAAGGGCTATGAAATAATACTTGTAAAACATGCTTAATAAGGTTTTATGAATAGTAACAGATGCAGCCTAAAATTACATTAAGCTTTTAAGGAGCCCTTGCATCTACTGATGACACCCATTAGAAAATGCTGAAGGAACAACTTGATTACAGAAGAGTATTTGTTGCCTAGAAGAAATTATTAGACTTTTGTTATGCATGATATTGCATTTTAAATGAATAAATTAGAAAGTTGAATTTGACTACAGTAGTGAAGAAGGTAGATGGTGAAATAAATGTTTCATTTATTTGCTAAATGATGATTTCATGCATATATTTTACTTGTAGATAACATCAGGTAAGGACAAACATGGTAAAAGATCTAGCTCATTTCAGGGATGAATAAAAGTTCATTTTAATTTTTTTCTTAAACAGCTGCTGTTTTTGCAAGGTCATTACTAAGGAGTTATTTTAAAAAGATGGTCTTTTCAAAGGATCTTGAGGGTAAAAGAATTGGACAATCGGTCTGAACATAGGTTCAGACTTTAAAGCACTCAAGGATTCCTCAAGGAGCTTCTTAAGATGTATGTTTAAGGACCCACCGATAGAGACTTGAATGGCCTTATTGGACTCAGTAATGGCTATTTTAAGTAGTACCATTAGTGATTCTGCTGGGATGGGTCCTCAGATTGTACTTTGCAGTGCATTGTACCAGGACCTCAGAAAAAGAGGTTTGTATTTATAAATCTTGAAAACAGGTATTACTGATAGGAACTCAACTTTATCCTTCCACATGGAGGCTGCGCCTAAACTAGTCTCAATTTTAAACTGTCTATTCTGCTCAGGAAGGTGGTGATTTAGCTAATCAGGGGAGCAGGACTTGGCCTGCCTACAGAGTGCATGTATTTTTGATTACTATTGTTTAACTGAAAATTGAAAAAGACCGATTTGATGAATGGGAGGAAGGGGGTAAGGAAGAAGGTGGAGCATGGAAGAGGTCTATGCTCTCAGAACGTAACAGTTCTAACTTGTGCTGCAGAGGTCAGTAGATAGAGAAATTAAAAATGAAATGGGAGTGAACTGGACACAAATGGAAAAGCTTGGGCGGCCAGAGGCTGTGGTTTCAGACCTCAGACTAATGTGTACACAAGGAATTTTGAGCTTGGCAGTTGGTAGAGCTGTGTAGTGGGCCATTAATGAGATTTTTATAAATATAATAAGTTTCTAATTGTGGTTTTGGTACAAGGTTTTAATCTTAAGCATATGGGATTTTGACCTGAAATGTAGGGTAGCTTTCTCCACGGAAATAAGATTATAGAAAGTGTGGGATAAGAGTCCTTAAACACAAGTGTTGAGACCTCAGCAAAGAAATAGGATGGAAAGTGGGACTGGAGATACTTGCACTTCAGCAAATGGACAGGTTTCAGTGGGACTCACCCAAATGCTGGTCTCCGGGATGGCCTCAGCTGTTGCCACCAAGAAAAAATGTGAGTCTGAATCTGCTGGCATTAACATATGCAGGCAGCTTCCACATGCAACTTGCTGCGTTTCGACTTGAAACTACATATACATTCCTGTATGGGCTTTGGGGGAGGGGGGGCAGGGAGAGGGAGTAGGGTTGGGGCTTCATCAGAGGCTTCAGAGAACCTAGGGAAACAACTTCATTTGAAGCAAAGATTTAGTAATAGAGGAAAAAACGTGTGCTAAACATCCACTATTGCTGCTTTTAAACTTAAGGCAGGTGATTTATATGCAATATACTTCTAGAGAAATTTAAGTGTCCATGCCAGTCACTAAAGCAATGTGAAAGAGCAAGTTTTCAATACACTAGACGAAAAAGATAACCTCAAACTCAACCTGGTGACCTAGATTGAACCACTTCAAATGTGTGCTCAGTAAAATAGCATCAGTTTCAAACACCTCCATAGGAGAAAAGAGTGAGTTATGTGAAATGCTTGATCAGACATTTGACTTCTTGATGAAAAATTTCCATTTAGAAGACCCTGGGAATTAGCATAATTGATTGGCATTTTGATGGGGCTGAAGCTATTCCCAGCTATTCTTCCAACAGAGCCAAGAGTTTTGTCAAAGGGATTCTGCTACATACTGTCTGGCATTAGCAATTACTGGCTTCTGGGAACATAATTTTGTAAAGGATAACATTTCAAAATTTATGGATGTGAGGCAAATGCTATGATAATCATCAGTGTCCTATTAATTGTTTGGACCTTTTTAACACGGAGACGCCATAGACTGGATGCTGAGTTAATTTAACTCCAAAAGAATTGAATGAGTCACATATTTTCCCAAGAAAGATGCAGCAGCTGCTGTAGGAAGTCATCTGGGCATTAGAAAATTTCTGGCTGTGAACAGTATATAAAATTGGGAAGGTCTTTAATTACATTGGTCTTTTATAAGGCAAGATAATACAATTCTCAGTTTGATTTTTTGGCCTTTAGACATTAGCTTGAAAGACAATTTAATATATAGACTTTATTTTCTCTCTGGCAGTTTTATAAGGGAAATACACTACACCACACACACACACACACACACACACACACACACGCATACACACACAAACATGGGACATCAACATTTTGCTAACATTCAGCATTGGACTCATTTTATGTATTTAGGTAATTCCCACTGGAAACACCTGACTCAATCCCTCATGTCACTGATAAGAGATTTCCACACCAGAGTTGCACACCCCATGGACTAGCAACCTTGGATTTTACAAAGAAATTTACTGGTGTACAATACATTCAACATTTACAGAGTATAGTTTGGTGAGTTTTGGCGTACACATATACTACCCATTAAATCTTCATGACAATCACAAATCCATCACTATCATCCTCAAAGTGTTCTCTCTAGCCCTTTGTATTCAGCCCTACCAGTAGCAAGGCAACTACTGATGTGCTTCTGTCACTCTAGATAGCTGGCATTTTTCAAAAACTTTATATATAATTGGAACCATATACTATGAGCTCTGGATTCGTTCAGTTAGCATAAAGCTGTTGAAAATCATCCATGCTGTTGACTTTGTATTCAATGGTTTGTTGTCATTGCCAAATATTCTGTTGTATGAATGTCTCCTCCTTGGTTTATCCATTCACCTGTTGATGGACATGGATTGCTTCCAATTCTGGGTTCCTATGAATAAATAAAGCCTTTCCTGACACATGTAGGTCTTCATTTAGGCATATGTTTTCAATTCTATATATGTATGGGTGGAGTGGTTCAATTACATGTTGCAAGGCATGTAGAGAAAAGTTATGATTCTATTAAGAAATTACAAATTATTTGGGCCACAATCTGCCAACACATGGATGTTGTCTGTCCACCACCAGAACAGAGATGAATCCTCTCTACCAAAGCCCTAAACTAAAAGACAATGAAAAAATTTTAGGATTGTCTTATTGTACAAAATAAATATCTAGTAAAAATTGTTTTCTCTCTTGAGCTCCCGTTCCTCTCATAAATCCCACTATGAAACATGGGAAGCTTTCCAAATCTACCCAAAAGAGTTCTTGGAAGTTCCAACTTCGAAGACCACTAGGAACCTGTCCACCATCTGTCCACCATTAGGAACGACAGAAACTTGAGTGATGTAAAGAAGTTTGGGATTTATTAAGGGAGAGAATGATGGGGTGGGGCAGTCTTGAGTGAGATACCCTTGAGATAGTTTCTTAGACTACTTTGTCCTTTTTAGGTAGGCTTCTGGCTGCCTGGTGAGTCAGGCATTGCTGAAGTCTCGTTTCATTTCCAGTTGTTGCTGTTTCTCCTTATTGTCTTTCTTCTCAGCCAGCAGATAGTTTACTCTGATATCTGAAGTTTGAAGCATGTCTCCAAGCAGCTGAAACACATCAGGGTGCTTTTCTTACTGTCTCAAATCTACCAGTCTCATGATGAGCTTGTTAAGGAAAGAATACCTGAGTCTCTCTACCCCATTTTCCCTTCCCCAAACTTCTTTTATGAGAGGCTCCTATATAACTGCTTCACTCTCCCCTCATTCTATTCCCCTTGAAATATGTGTTCCTCCTACTAATCACATACCTGGAGTCAGTTCTAGGATGCACACTTGAGAAAATGTGACTAAGCCCTATTAAGGCCTCCATACAAATTCTTAAAAAACAGGGCCCCCGTGCATAGATCTATTCATCTTGCCGCTGCCCTAGACATGTCTTCTACTTTCAGATCTCTTGCTCATTAAAGCTAACCACGTAGCAATCTGGAGCGGTCTCTTCCCTCTGCCTCTCCTTGCCTTCTTTGTACCAGGACAGGTTTTCAGTCTCAGCTGGGGAAATCCCTGAAGTTGCTAGAATATTTAGAACTATAGATTGGAAGCTTATTAATTTGATGTAGTTCCAGCTGTTTATGTTTTCCTTCATTTTTTTAGCATCTGTAGATATGTCCTGAAAAGGGTTTCTGAAGTGTAAGTCTTGGAGTGTTTGCCTGAATTTTCCTTTATGTATTTTATGATTTCAGGTGTTACATCCAAGACTTTTGTCCATTTTGAGTTGGTTTTTGTCCATGGTGTGAGGGAGTAGTCTAGGCTCATTTTTTTTCTTTCTTTCCTTTTTTTTGTTTTTGGCATGTAGTGGTCCAGAAGGACCTGGAAGGAATCTTGCTAGCAGAAATAAAAAGAGAAAGAAAAAAGAGAAATGTGGGATAATATCACCTATATGCAGGGCATAGGGAAAACAAAAGGACAATTAAAATTTAAAACTGTCAACAGAACTGAAGCATAGAGCAAGGGGGGGGGGTGGATTAATTTGGGGGAGGGAGGGACACAAGAGATCAAGGTAATGGTTCACGGGGAACAAGTTAGTGGGAGAACCCTGGGGAATATAACAATGTAAAATGCATGTGTGTAATCAAAATTTTTAAAAAAGTAAAATAAGGCAAAAATAAATAGTAAAATATAGAAAAAAGAACTATAGATTGGACTTCTTTTGCCTTATTCTATATTTAATTACTATCAATATATTATCCTTTACTGTCAAAATTATCAATAACTTTCCTTTCTTAAAAAAAGGTAATAAATAGGACCAAAATTATCCTTGCATTTAACCCCTGAACTTCCTTACCAAAAATTTATTGTTGATATACTTTATCAACAAATTAATTTTACGCAGGTGAGATGGCACATGTTTTTAATCTCAGCCTAGAAAGGGAGGCTGAGACTGGGAATTGCTTGAGTCTGCAGGTTCGAGACCTGCTCAGGGCAACGTTAGTCTCAAAAAATAGCTGGGCATGGTGGCACGTGCCTATAATCCCAGCTACCTGTGAGACTGAGGCTGGGGATTGCTTGAGTCTGGGTACCCCAGGCAACACAGTGAGACCTAGTCTCTAACAAATTAATTAATTTTAAAAAATTGAAGTTTTGAATCAGAGAAGAGAGGCTTACAACTTAAAGCAACCCATATCCTTTAAACGTTTTTTGAAATGTAGTCCATAATATTAATCACCATAATTGTAATTCTGGATATTTATATATTCTTCATAGGGTAAATACTCTATCATGAGCTCTACAGTCTTGTCCACAGTCTTTGATTTGATAAGCATGTTTTGTTATTAGTGGTCTAATACATAGTATAAGTCATGATGACAATTGTGGAAAAAAATAGAATTCCTAGCATTAATGAAACACGTACTGTTCTAGAAATCAGAAGCCACTAACCTAAGGTGAAGAAATGAATTGTTCATTGTTCTTGATGGAAATGGTTAGAGTTTGCAGTACTCTTCTCCCCAGTAATTACTGAAACTGGGAAGCATTCATAGTTTATGTAGAATGTAATAGGCACAAATATGCTTGCACTATTAACTTGCACATTTACAGTTTGAATATGGGTGGAATCTATGTTTAGAGTTGTGTCTCCAAATTATAATTATTTTGCCACTTTCATAAGCTAATAAGGAATTTGAGAACTAACTTCAATGTTCTTTCTTGAGACTCACTGCTGATGACAAATTTGAGTTTAACTTCTGATTCTGTGAACATGTAATAAAGTTTCAGAATTAGACATTGGAAAAAGGAATAATACTACTTTTAGGCCTTTCTAAAAATGACTCAACTCACTGTACTCATGTACATTTATTTCATTTTGAATTCATAGAATCAGAATGCTAAATATAATCTCTCTTTGAAAAATGAGAACATATGAAGTTAAATGCTGCTCAGTTATTTTCAAGGTCACACAATAATTTGATTTCTGAGCTAGATTTGGAAACTTGATTTCCTAACAATCACCCCAAGTTACTATATGTAGAACTCTAGAAATCCATTCTGTGAAACCCATTTTAATAAAGACAGATTTATTTAGCCTTTTGAAAACTTTTGCTTGCTCTATAAATCCACATTTCAGACAGATTTTTACATAGTCATTCACAGTGGGGTTGAACATTTGGGGGGAACAGTACATGCTGTCACAGCATTTGTCTTCTTTCCGGAGTAAACTATGACATACACAGATATTCAAATAAATTAATGACCCAGTCTCAACTGACTTATCTGGTTAACCAATATAATCTCCTCCCTGAAATACAAAATGATCTTCTAACTAGTAACACTGGGACAGTAAGCTTTTCTGTGTCCATCTAACATTAACTTTTTATTAAAAAAAAAGATGGGATTTGATACTCTAGTAATTGTTTACATGGAATTCAGCCCCATTTACTACTTTTAAGTTGTGTGACTGCGAAATTACTTACCATCTCTGTGACTGTAAAATGAGCCTTATGGTATAGGTTCACAGCTTATTTTCCCAATCCTTGATTTTGAAAATATTTCATATTCATTCTATTTTGGACTGTAGATAATCCAGGACAGATGCCGTAAGTTTATATAAAAGTCACAACATATTTTCAAGAGGTATCTTAAGGTATTAAAATTGCAGCAGAGTGGGTTATCTCAAACTAAGAGGTAATTCAAGAATATAAATAGCCTTATGTCAATTCATATTTCTGCCTGTGTGGAACAAACCACCGTTTTTAGAGAACTTTCCCTTTCAAAACTGTAGGTAAATGATTGTGCATATATCATAGAATGTATCCATCATAGAAATCCATACATCATATATAAGTAAGTCATTTCTGGCAAATATTTACTGTCACATAGTAAGTAGTATTATTTGTTAGCTATTATATTAGCTATTATTATTTTACAATTAAAATAATAATATCCATCCATTTTTATGAGCTATTACAGGTTAGTTTGATATCTTGTTTGCAATGATGTTGGTCAATTAACCAAAGTCTCATACTAAATGTATCTTGGATGCATTTGATTGGTTTGTTGACAAAGCTTGTTATAATGAACACAATTAAAAGTAAAAAGTAGTAAAGTATTAGAAAAGAGCATCTCTATTTAGGGCCATGACTCAGACCCACAGGATGACAAGGACTGATGATTCCCTGAGACTCAGTTTCTTCTATTTGCTCTTCCTTCTGCACAGGGGTCTCTCAATTGTCTTCTGGGAAGATGTAGATCTTAAATCTGATTGTTCCCTACACTGCACATAAAGAGCCATAAACAATTGTAATGATTAATTTCAGCATACAGAAAAATACAGCTATCATCCTGACATTTAATGAATCTATCACTTGGAACACACACCATTTGTTCTAACAGATCTGTTCTCTTTGAATCAAATCTAGACAATTGTTAAAGTCTGCCTGGTTTGAAGAATCCCTGAGGGAGCTTAGGAAAAGAAAAAGTGATCTTTCCACCAGCCTAATCGTGGGTTACATATGTTGTCTTCTATAATGCCATAAAAGTTCAAGGTCTTAAGATCTGTTTTATTTTAACCATTGAAGAGTGCTTAAGGTAAGGGTATGTCAAGTATCATGAAAAAGTTGTTTCTGTTCTATCCAGTAGCCCAGATTCTCCTTCTAAACATACATCTTCCATGTTGGGATTAAAGTATGTGAGCCCGAGAGATGCTGTGAGTGGAGAAAAATTGGCTAAATAAATTCAGGCGTGGGCATCATGTATGTTCTTTATCTGAATATTACTTTGTTTTTCTCAAAGAAGTTTCATAACAACTTCCTTATATTTTTAATAAATAAATTATAATAAAATGATACTTTCAGATGAAAAACAAAAGACTGATATTTATGAATTTTGTTTACACTTAATTTGCAATTAATATAGTAATAGTAAGCCATAGTTAACGGTAACAGTTGTTACTACAACACAGATAGGAAAACAATGTTTTCCTATATTTTGTCTCACAGTTTATAATTAATATAAAATTATATATAATACATTTTATTTCTATTCCATTGTCTATATATTTATATCCTATCTATTTGATATAACGAATACAAAATATATAGGCAATATAAAAGAGGTGGGGAAATGCTTGATATGTTGTAGTCTGACACTTTAGAATTAGTAAATGGCACTATAATTGAATTAGGCAGCACTTTACATATATTGACTTGATTCAGCTCATGTAATACACTTTAATGTAACTTAGCAATGCTTATTAAAAGAACCATCTATATTTTCCTGAGTTGTGCTATAGTTTATACCTCCCAAGTCATTCTATAGATTGGCCTAAAATAATACATTTTGGTTTCTGAGATGAGAAGAGAACACGTAATTTGCATTCTCTAAAGTCACAGCATGAGACAACTTAAAATCTGCAGCTGGATGTTTATAGCTGTTTTTCTCATAATTCTCTTTGTAGTGCTGTGTAATTGGATGTGGTACATAATAAAATTCACATCTTTTATGCTGATGTTGTATTAATGCTTTTTCTCAAGTTGAGTGTTCAATTACAACAGCACAATAATGTAGAAATATAAAGGACACTGTGATTCCATTATTTTCTTTTGCTATAAATTAAGGAGAATGAGCTTTTTAGCATGACATGGAAGATCCTCCCCTCATTTATGTTTGTCATTATTTCTCCAACATCCTCTTCTGTTGCTTTTGTGTATGCAACCTATTTTATCCTAAGATTTTTATGATTCGGTCAGAAGTGGAACCATGATACCACACTGGGTGGGGGAAATGTAGGAAAAGAAGATATTTCAGATTAAATTTTGGAGACTTGGCATTCAATTAATTGAAAGTGGAATGTGTTGAGAAAAGGATCATTCAGATGATTACCACATTTGCATTTTGTGTGACATTGAGAAATGAAGTCTAATGGGTGAGGAGTAAAAACCTGGAAATGTCACCATATCTAGGGTTCTATGTGACTCCCTTACACTTATCCCCGCCCATGAAAATAGTTTCTTTATGAACCTATTCTCTAGTTTGTGACCTCTGTATTCTGCCAGCATGTTAATTGGTAAAGTTTTGATATCCAAAGTTACCCCAAGAGGCAGAACCTCAGATTTGAGAACCAGATGACTCTTTGAGAAGTTCTGGGGAGAAACAGAACCTGGGTAATTTATGACAGGCAGTAACATGATGATGACTAGAATGTTGGCATGGGATGAATATTGGCATGGTCCCCTATTGGCATTAGGATATCAAATAATTTTGTATTGCAAAAAATAGGAATTATAAAATTTTGCTATCACATGGTTTCTTCTAATGACCTTGAAAACTGTAAGCTGTAAGCTGTGGGGAAAAAAACAATTAAAAACTAAAAATAGCTAACATGAACGATCAGAAAGTTTAAAGGAAATCCTTGAAGGAGTCCTTTCTTGCCTGAGGAATGAGGGAAAGTGTAAGAACCAAGTCCAAGGTCCAGTTATGAGGGCTGCATAGTTCTAACTCAAATTCTCAAGCCTTGTAGGTCTTTTAGCTGATATGAAACTGATTCTGGGGAACAAGTCGAGTTTTATCTCATGAGAGAAAAGCAAGGTGGGTAAAATGATATTCTCTCTCCCACTACCAGTTTTCTGAAATATAAAACATCTAGGGGGACAAAAAGGCACAGGTCTTCTTTGGTATAAAAGTCTTTCAATGAATTCAATGAATGTACTTGCTCACAAACTGATTTTCCTCAGCACAAAATCATCATTGCTTTCAGACCCAGCATGGAAAAAGTACAAAGAATGCACTGAGGGAATATAGTTCACACACTTGAAGGGTTTTTGGACCTTTCCAATCTGTATTTTTAAAGGGGATAAATTTGGGGTTTAAAAGAAAAAGAAAGGAAAAATTTTTAAAAAGCTTGAAAATCAGTGTTTTTTGATTTACTTATTCATTCATTTATTTTTAAAGTAAAATTGTGTTATAACAGTATACTCATTTTAGGTGTGAGTCATTGAGAGTCAATGTGTGTATGTTAACACATTAATATATACACAGGTAAAATATATTAAGTTCACTGCTGAAAGTCCAAACCTATCCTTCACTATTACCATTGTCTCCCCTTTTCCTAATTCACCCACCTCTCACCCCATCTTCATCCTCATCCTCCTTCCCTCTGATAACTACTAATTGCTCTTAGTACAAAGGTTTGTTTGTTTTATTTAGTCCATGTGTTCTCTTATTATAAGAACCAGTGCTTTTAATCATTCTTCTAACCACATAGCAAAATAACACACTTTCATCTTTTCTTAAAACTTTATTAAAGGTCACCTACCATGAGTTTTATAAGTTGCATTCTTTCCTGCATGTACCTTGCATACTCTTCTGCTTTGTTTTTAAAAACTTATTGTCAATTTATATGTATCTAATTTCTTTGTTTTACGGTGTTTCTTCAGTTGAATTTATGCTCCCTTAAGGCATATAAATGGTTTGATATTCTTACCACTGTATCTATTATGTATAGTAGAGAACCTTACATATGATTGAGGCGTGATAAAGATGACTGACTTGTTGCATGAACAAATGAGTGAATTTTAGATATCAATTTCACAAGTAGACTCCCTTGACTTCCCTAATTAGCAAGGGCAAGGTTTTTAATAGTTTTATGCCTTGTGTATGTCAGAATATAACTGCTAGGTACCAGTTCAGTTTAGCTTGAGGGTATATTGGATATTAGTTTTATATGTGAAATGAAACACTTATATATTTTCTTAAAGATCAAAAATATGATCATTGTAAAGTATTGAATGGTCACTTGTCAAAATACCTCTAACTCACTCCTAACTAGCAGGAATGTGAAGTTGGTTCATAGTTACACAAATTGTATTGCCTTTGGGTAAACAATACTGAGTAAGTTTGCTGGTTGGATACAAAACTAGTAAATAGTCTATGGAACACTAGGGAATCTATTTTCTACTGAAAGAAAATACCAACCCAAAAATACATAAATAACATGTAAAGTCACATTATCTAGGTTTTTAATAATTGTATACATTAACTTATATAAGTAATATACTTTTACTGTTTCCCACTTATAATGAAATATTTATTGGATTGCTCTGTTATACAATATTCCATGGTGACTTTAAGAGGCTATGTTGCTCTCATTTTGCCTTATTTCCAACCTTTTATTATTATAAGTAATCTTGAAAGAGTATTCCTAGTCACAAAAATGACTGTCTTCATTGTGTTTTGATCTGATTATTTACATATATGCAGTGAGAAGTTTTAACACTAACATTATAGAATATATAGTTAAGCACATTAAGGATAGCAAACTATCTGGAAAATTTATAAGAGATTTAGGAACGAACTTTAAAATCCCCTTGCTGCTCAAATTAATTTTGACTCAATTAAGTCAAGCACAAAAGTTTCTTTCTCTAAGATTTTTTGCAGTACCTATAAACTTGGGTGAATTCACTCAACTAGTCTTAGATCCTTAGCTTCTAAATGACTTTTATTGTTAGTTGTGTAACTGGGAACTTGCAACGTACATGCTAGGTACCAGTTCAGTTTAGCTTGAGGGTATATTGGATATTAGTTTTATATGTGAAATGAAACACTTATTCCTTAATGGTGAGCTCTTGAGACTCATTATCAAGTATAATACTCCATTATTACCTTGATTTCGCTATCAATCTATAAGATATGTCCTAGTAAGAGGAAAGATGTTTTCTTATTGAACCTGTTAAATCAATGTGTTGCCACAAATAGCAAGAAGATTAAATAAAAACAGCTATTTCTGAATCCTGAGAGGTCAATGAGAATCGGATATCATTTTTAAAATATTTCATTCCACTTTACAAAAGCATAGTTGACTAAAAGAGTATTTAGAGTAGTAAGAAAGGGAAAAGCTTACTCAGATAAATTCATCAGAAATAGATCTATGGAAATAACACTAACAATATACCAAAAGAAATAAGCACAATTAAATATTCCTCAATAATGTATTTGAATCTAATTAATTTTTGGTCTTTTGGTCTTTTCTCAAAATGTGCTGTTTTGGGAAGAAAATGATTACTGGAAATCATAATGTAGTCCTCTGGAATGTCTGGAAGTTTTCTGAGAAATTTCTTCTTGAACTCCAATGCCTGTAAGGAGGAATCTATTTCTAGAAAGATTTCATAGTACAGCCCTTTCAATGAGTTTTCTTGAGAAAGACTAATTTTTTTCCCATATAAATGAGCCTTTAATAAAACATGAATGGAAAGAGAAATTATCAGATTACGATAAGAATGAATGAAAGTAGTCAATTCATCACATCAACCAAAAATGTCAGAATAAGGAGAAATCACCAAAAGGTCAGATCATGAAATAGATTCCCATTCACTGGTACTTCAAATGGAAAAATAGCTTACCAACCTGGTGCAAACCAGATTTATGTAAACATGTTCCCACATCCCACTAATGTCCAACATACTCTGTAACTTCTCATTTTATTTAATGTCATTGAAAATCATTTCTGCTTCAAATTCAACCTATCAGCCTAAAGTACCTTTACAACAACTGTTAAAATAGAATTGTTTGCAATGGACCTAAATATGAAAAACAATACTGAAAAAGGAAAAAAAAAATGGTGAACTTACACTTCTGATTGCAAAAGATTCCAGAAAGTTAAAATAATCAAAACATTGTGCTACTAGCATAAAAACAAAGATGTGTGGACAGTGGATAGATAGTCCAGAAACAGACTGGCGGTAAAACCATTTTTCTTAGGTTTTGTTTATATGCAAAATAGACAAAGCAAATACTGACCAAAATAAAAATTGAAATGGCTCACAGGCTTAACTGTAAACACTATTATAAAACTTCTACACTAATCATTATAACATGAATTAGGATAAGTTTATTTTGATATGGCAACAGAAAGCATGCTCCGTAGAAGAAAATAATTACAAATCTGACTTCCTCAAGATTAAAAAAAAAAAAAAAAAGTTGGTCTCTAGAGCCTCATTAAGAGAAAGAAAACACAAGTCATAGATTGGGAGAAAGTATTTCAGATCATATATCTAATAAAGCACTTATGTCCCAAATATTTAAAGAACTCTTATGATTAATTAAAAATAAAAACAGGGCATACCATTAAATAGATAAATCACCCAAGAAGAAACAGGCACATGAAGTCATGCCTAGTAGAATTAGTCTCTAGGGAAATTCAAAT
Source organism: Uropsilus gracilis (assembly GCA_004024945.1). Classification (NCBI taxonomy): domain Eukaryota; kingdom Metazoa; phylum Chordata; class Mammalia; order Eulipotyphla; family Talpidae; genus Uropsilus; species Uropsilus gracilis. Next base: position 19,494 of record PVHY01003785.1, read on the forward strand.
TAAATGACATCCATAGAAAGGCCAAAATCCAAAATAGACAATAGTAACATTTGATTAGTATGTAGAGAAACTGGAATCTGCAGGTGGTTCAGACCTATGAAAAAGGCTGAAATTTTACCCTAACTGCAAATTAGCAAGTCAGCCTTCCCTATTTTGTGGATACTGGCACATGGCTTGAGATTCCTGATGCTGAATTAAAGGACAGTCTATTATTTACAGCGATAACAGTAGCCAGGGTCTGCTTTCTTGCACTGGTTCCCGTACCAAATTCCCACCTGGTGATACAAAGAATGCCAGGTGGATTCTGTGTAAGTTGATACACCCTAACTTTAGTCTTTTACAAAAACTACGGAATCTGTTGACCTTAGCTACAGAGGGAGACATTCCCTTTATTAAACTAGAGAGTAAATGAATGTGCTCTCCATTTTCTGAAGGCTATTGACCATACAAACTTGCTTTAAAAGACTTCTCTAAAACAAAAGAGTTGTTAATTTCTGATCTCTAAATGAGCAAAAAAACACAAAAGACTCGAAATTGGTTTCTCTTATATCCTTAAACATTATTGGCAAGTATGTAAAAATGATGGAGATACTTTGGAGTGATTTGGCAATTTTTCAAAAAGTTCAACATGAACTTATTTTAGAATTTGCTAAGTCAGTTTCAAGAAATCTACTTAAAGAAACCAAGAGAATATAGATCAACATATCTATATTTTCAATATAAAACATATAGACAAAATATAAAGACGTGTTTAAAATATAAATACATAATAAAGTTAGATAGTATAATTCCAATACAAAGTTCTGAGAAAGGAGACATAATAGAGACCGAAGGGAAAGCAATAGATGTTTCAGGTTGGATTTGAGGATGGGAACTGATTAGAAATTGCACAAGAAAACTTCTAGGGGTGGTGTAATCATGTAGCATATCATATACAAAACTTGATCGATGCTGACTGCACAACTATATGTATATTTTTAAAACTCACCAACGTCTACATTTAAAGTGGGTAAATTCCTCAGTATGCAAATTATACCTCAAAAAACTTTTTAAGAGGCAAAGAAAAACAATACATCAGTGTAAGGACAACATTCTTTTTCTGACACCGATTGTAGTGCACAGGGCATCAGGTTCACCAATCTGCATAGGTTCTTTATTGATTCTAACAGTTACACAAACACACCAGGCAAGGCAGGGCCAGGACTAGACCCAGCAGCTGAGGGTTGGGTGGGTAGGGGTGGAAAATGTGGTGGGCAGGGGGTTGGAGGAACCTAGGAGGCAGGCCTGAGGCTGGGCACCTAGCCTCCTGGGTGCCATTAACAGAGTTGATAAATTTGCTAAAGAGCTTGTTGCTATAGACTTGAAAACTTCAAAAAGAGCTGGTTGGTACTTTGATTAGCATACCTGCCTATAAGACTTGGCAGGAAGGAAGGATAGAAATATTGGTTGAAAACAAAGAGGAAGAATCAGCCATTTTGGAATCAGTCATTTTTGGAATCAGTCAATTTTTGGGTTAGCATTCTGGGGACAAGGACAATGTAAGTCCATGTCCTAATGACTGAGATATGGCAGCCTGGCCATAGGGCTGTGAACTCACAGTTTTAGCATGGTTAAGCTGAGTATGTGTGTTAAAGTCAGCCTAAGGAGTTTTGAAGAGGCCACGAGGAGGCCTTGATGAATCTGCTATTGGTTCCTGTTCTTTGGAGTTTCTTTTTACTACCTAAAGTGATGAGGACATAGCAAGGAGGAGACAGTAGCACACCTTCAACTACATGCCATCACATCTTCTTGTCTTTATTTGCATTGCTTAGAAGTTGAAGCACATGAAATACAGATGCCCTAATCTTGGAGTATGTGCTAATGAACTCTGAGGGAATGGACAATTGGTGAGGTCAATAGGAATAAGAGACTGAAGGTTTTGGACAATGTTGGGTTAATCAGGGTTTTACTTAAATTTTTTTTTTTTTTGGTAGTAAATGATTAGATAATCACATTGCTAAAAATAAAGAGTTCTTTACACTTTAAAAATCTGTTCTGGCTTTAAAAAATGATGGTAAGGGGCTACAGATCATAAGAACCTGCAATTTTGAATGACTTTAGGCTTCAGGAGTTATAGAAGTTACATTTGAGGCCAAGCTGCTGGGAGCTGAGAGAACTGAGCCGCTTGTATTTGCATAACAACAGTAGGTAGTCTGAAAATTCAAGGTGCTACAGCTTTAAGTCTGCTTGTTGGGGAAAAATTGGAAAAAGAGGATTTTTGAGTTTTATAAAGTTAATAAGTTTCTCTTTTTCCACCCGATTTCAGTTAACCCTCCTGGGAATCTTCAAGGTCTTTCTCTAGACTATCTTGCATTCTTTCTTGCTCTCTCATCTCTTACACTCCCCTAATGTGCTTGTATCATGTGTTCCTGTGTTCTGCGCCTCTTATTCATCTCTCTTTTAGGCCCAGGTGTGCACATTTACACATGGGCGCAAACACTGGCTGCACAATCATCAGGAAAACAAAAAGCTACAGTGCTGATTTTACAGGCTAATGGAGGAAAAGTCCTGACTGAACCCACTTATCCTATAATCTGACACACTGATTAGTGTGTCAGAAGTTCAAGATTTTTAGTTTTTTTCCCTATCTGGATTACTGGCTTTTTTTCTGTCCTCCAGACAGCCTGGCTGAGGTTGCCACAGCCTATCTACTGCTTCAGTGCTAGGCTGAAGATACTTAACTTACCCAATTAATGGTTTTCAGTTCTTACTGTGATTCAGAGTCATCTGGAGAGCTTTTCAAAATTACTAGCACAGGAGAAGCAATCCTGTTTCCAAGATTGTGCTCAGCTTGAATACCGTATTTTTTTGTTTGTACCACAGTTGATTCTAAAGTGCAGTCAAGAGTGAGAAAAAAATACTGCATTACTTTTCTAGATTAATTTTGAAGCCCTTAGGAGGCAGTATTACTAGCACCTGTCATCACAGTCAGCCCCTACTGCTTCATGACAAGCAATTGAAAAGAAGCTTACTACACCCAATCAGTACAACTGTAATTCTCCCCATAGGTTGTGTGTGGGGGGGTTGTTGGTGGTTTTTATCACCCTTTTGGGCATTTTCTCAGGCATGTGTGTTGGGGGGGGTCACTGTTCCCTGTTCCACTGCTCTGAACTGCTCTTTCTCACTTCTTTCCACCTAGGTTTCATAAACACAGTACTGTTAGGTAATTAGAATTTCTTTTACTTTCTGGGGGGGAAAAAGTGGTAGATAGAACCAATGACTTAAATTAGTGTAGATTGCATCTTACATCTTGAAATATATTCTTATTTTTTTTCCAAATTCTATTTCTTTGTTAGAGTATCTAATTATAATCCTATTGACACCCATTTAACTGATAAAATTTTTCTGACATAAAATAAAAAGTTAACTTTGTCCTCATCCTTCTTAGTTCTACCTTTTGGTAACTACTATGAAAGAGTTACTTCATTTCCTTCCATAATATCTTTTATGCTAACACAAACATGCAGATATTGCTGGACTATTGTTTTCATTGCTTTTATTATTGATTTTCTTGATCAACATATATATGTCTTCGCCAGTAAAGTAACTTGATTACAAGAATATTAGAACTCAATGTAGATTTCTAAAAATGCCAAGCATCCTCTCTACAACTTTCCTCTTTTTTTCCTGCCTTACGCTGTTCCCTATCACCTCTCCCTTCAAATATTACATGAAGTGTCACTAGGCCTCAGTGTTGGCACTTTCATTTTTATTGCACTGATCTCCCAAAGTGGGATTATTCCATTAAATAATTGTGTGTATTTGACTTACAGATATCACTAAAATAATTTTGAGATGATTGCAACAATTTGTACTGGGATAATTGCAATTTTTCCAGTTACCTCTGGGTTTGAGGTAATTATATTACTAATAGTTTGTAGCCCTTATCGTGCATTTTGTCTTCATTTTGTTGACCTCTAAGGTGGATGAGCAGTTTTTCATATGATTACTTATTCTGCATTTTTTTTTTTCTTTTTTAGTATAAGACTTTGCTTATTTTTCCATTTGGTTCCCTTTTTTTCTTATGAATTTGTAAAAGAACTTTCTTGGGGAATTTGTTACCTTTATTGTATTCCAAATTGTCTTCCAATTTGTTCCCAAACATTTTCCTTGTTGTTTTTCTCATATGAGAAAATATATATGTATTTAAATTTGACTATCTCTTCTGGTATGGCTTCTAAATACTTTGTCTTGTTGAGGAAAATCTTTCCATCTAGAAATGAAATTCTTCAAAATTTTATTTTACTGTTAATATCGGTTTAGAATTTATATTTAAAGTATAACGTTTTATCTGGAATATAAGGTAGAAGTCTGTCTTTGTTTTCTTTCAGAAATGAGAAAAATTGGAACAATTGTGTTTCTATACTTTTTAGCAAACTTCCCAAGCTACACTTAATTAATTTTTCATGTTTATCATTTATTAAATTTCTAATGTACTTAAACTCTAATATGCTTACGGCATGAATATTTCTCTTGTGCCTGCCTGAAACTTTTTAAATACTGTGATTTCATGTTACTATAATCTCAACATTTTATATATATATATATATGTTTATATATATGTTTATTTTTACCTGGATTATTACAGTGAAGGCATTTATGTGACATTTAATTTCTAATTGTTTTGTTTTCTGTTAGATTATTACACAAGTATATGAATGACTTTTTAAAATAAAATACCCTTTAAAAGCCAGCAGAGGGAGTACAAGGAACTACTTTACTAGTGAGGAATTAAAATCATTTTAAAATGTGTACTTTTACTGGTTTCTGGAAAAGATTCAAGAATTTAAAAGTTGATTTTATTAAATATACTTATTGATGAAAGTTTGTACATAATCTTGTGTAAATATTTGTTTTCTTTTGTGTGTGTGTATAAATATTTCTAAGTCCTCCATAAGTTACATAATTTGGAAAAAAATCTAAAATTTGAGAGGATGATTTTTGACATAAATTTATGTGTACAATGTTGATAACAAAATTGAAATTACTTATGTGTATGTGCCATAGTAGATTTGATTCCTACTTACTTAGGAATCAAACTTAAGAAGATTAAGATATTTTGATGAGAGATTATTTATGATTTTGTCATTTATTTTTGATCACATGACCTTAGTTTTTAAAAGCTAAAATGTACATATAAACAGGTGAAATCTTGGCTAACACATTTCAATATTTTAAAGTTATTTCTTAAAAGATACTGAAATCCTAATAGGGGTTGAACATTTAGTAGAAACTAAAAAATGTGCTAGATGTTATTGAATGTTTTGAAAAAATTGTGTTGTCCCAATGGAAGTTTTTGTTTGTATTCTGCTGCTATTTGATATTTATAAATATCAGAATGATGGCAACTGCTATGAAGTAGAAAATGCTTCACTGAACCTCTCAGAAGCAGTAATTCGATCAAGTAAAGGTTACAAGAGCCCTGTGGACTTCTTGTTATGTGATTGCAGAGGTAGACCTGGTTTTGTTGTATCAATTTTTTATAGTCAGGAAGCTTAATGTTAAATTTAATGCTGTTTCAGAGTAACTCTATTGATCTGATTTTGATATATCCATTTCATTTTTGTTCCATATTTTGCTGTTTGCTGCCAGTATATATTTTATATATTTCATATAAATCACAAATGATAATAAACTATATGTAAAATCAAATATTTTAAAGTACTATGATTTTTTGAATCATCAAAAAATTTGTTAAAAGTTTTGTTAACTCAAAAATTAATATTAAAGTTTCTCAAATAGATGCACTTAGTAGTATGATCAGAATTAAACTTTGGAATAAGTATCCAGAGTAATACATTTAATCTAATGTCTATCATGTCTGAATATTTTGTTTCCATCTTCAGACTGTTAACCCAGAGCATGTTATAACCCTAACAGGGTCATACCGACCTTGCTGAGAAAGTCAGACTGTGGGCCGTGCATGGTGGCGCATGCCTGTAAACAGCAGTCTAGGAAGCTGCGGCTGGAGCCAGGGATTGCGGTTTGAGTCCCGCCAGGGGCACGTAGTGAGACCTAGTTCCAAAAAATATATAACTGGGCATGGTGGCACGTGCCTGTAATCCCAGCTACCTGGGAAGCTGAGGCTGGGGATTGCTTGAATCGGTGGTACCCCGGGTAATGTGAAACTGTGGTTCCACAGGCAAAAATAGTGAGACCTAGTCTCAAAAAAAAAAAAAAAAAAAAAAAAAAAAGAAAGTCAGACTGTGAATCACAAGATTGTACCCACAGAGAAACTCCTTTATTAACAAGGGGCATAGTGATTGAGGCTAAATGGTTAAATGGTTTCCAAATCTTAAAGAGCACAAACACACAAACTTTAAGGTTTATATTTAACATGTATAAAAGCAACAACATTTAGCTGAGTTTCAAGGCCACCTGGGAACTGAAAATACAGAGATGGAGCACCTTCCCAGAGGTGGTGCATCTTGGTAAAACTAAATCTTGCTCTTGAACATTTGATAAACAGTCTCTTCTAATTGGTTGATTATAGTGGAACCCTCACTCCATCCCATGGTCACTGTTACTATGATATGCTTACTCTTTTTGGTTTTTGGTCCTTTGTCTTCACTTAGTTCCTTTTGTCTCCAAAGGCTGACGACATCAAAACTTTGAAATAATTACAATCAGGATTATAACGCTGTGACAACTAGTCATATCTGTCTCCCAAACCTCTGCCAATATCCTGCTGAAAGCAGGTCCAAAAGACCAACCTCCCCCCTTTGCTATTCAAGAATGAGGAGCTGTATGGACAGAGAAAGAGATAGTTAGGAACCTGATAACCATGAGCTCCTCATTCTTGCCTGCTTGGTCTTGATATATTACTGGTATCTATTCTTGCAGACAAAACAAAACCCAAAAAAAAAAAAAAAAAAAAACCCACAACGTAGCCAGAAGTCAAGATAGAGATGAAAGTCAAACAGGCTCACTGCAGAGTCTCACTGCCAAGTGAAATTCATGCCCGCAGTACCATCATGGATCTGACCAAGACGAAAATGGAAGCAAAAGGGGTGTGAATGCAGTTCCCGGGGAAACCTGTGCATTTCTCTGAAAGCCTGTTGTCACAGATCCTCCAGTCTCTCCCTTTCCTTTGTACCCCTCTGCATAAGTCCCTGCTTACGTGGAGGACTTTTTTTTAGACAATAGTATGCTGTGTTCTCCCGTTTGCTGCCCCCTGATAACCTGACTTCCTTCCACCAACTCTTGTCTCCAGTTTTGGCTTTGAGTGGTGAGCAGCAGATGCTTCCCCAAAAAAACTGTAACCGTGTCAGCATGGGATTTTAAAGAAACTGGGATCAAGTAACAAGTAAAAGAATATAATATAGCAAAGAAAATGTTGGGGTAGCCTGGGGCAGACGGGCTGAATGCCGGCCCCTGAGGCCTGGCACTGCCAAAGCTGGGCAGGTTGGTGCCATGAGGTGCCAGGGTCTATACTGAGCCCTGATCTCTTGAGGAGGGGCTGCTGGGAAGGGGGTGGAGCTAAGTGGCCAGTGTTTTTGCAGCCTAAGAGTCCAGGCACGTGAGCTCTGCTTTTTGTGGAAAGAAAGTGTCAGGGAGGGCAGTTAGGGAGCTTTGGCATTTGCCGGCCCCATGATTTCAGGGAAAGGGAGCCTGCCAACCTCAGCCTCCCCCTGACCTCAATAAGGGGAACCCCCCATTCTTAGCTGGGGTCCACAGACCTTTGCATCCTGGAGCTCCTGTAGATACAAGCCGACTTCATACCATCCTTAGGTAAGTAAGACCCTCTCCCTCTTACTCAATCCTGTTTTTATTTATTTTATTTTATTTTTTAAGACTAGGTCTCGCTATTTTGCCTGGGGAACTGCAGACTTACGTTGCCTGGGATACCACGGACTCAAGTGATCCCAAGCCTCAGCCTCCTAGGTAACTGGGATTACAGGCGCGCGCCACCACATCCAGCTATTTTTTGAGACCAGGTCTTGCTATGTTGCCCCTGATGGGTCTTGAACCCGTGGATTCCAGCAATTCCTAGTCTCGGCCTCCCTTTGCTAGGCTAGGATTAAAGGCGCACACAACCACATCCAGCCACAATCCTGTTTTTAGAATGTGATTTTTTCTCCTTTGAAGCAACAACAATCATTTTGTTTGCATTTGTGGTGGTGCGTGCTTGGACCCAGAACCCATGAGAGAGGCTCAGACTGGTGACAGTTTTTTAAGACCGTTTTCCTGGTAACGAAAGGAATTTAAGGATGTGGAGTTGGGCTGCTTCATTCTCAGGTTCAGGAAGGACCAGCAGTCCCGGGGCAGTTAAGTCTCAGGAGTCTTGATGAGCTTCCTGCAATGGTTGTTTTGTGTTTTCCATTTGAAATGGTCCTTACGTGGTCATCAGGCATGGGTGATAGTGTTGTGAGTTAAACTGAACTTCTGGGATAAATATTAAGGCTGGTTTTGTGCCATTGTCCTTGGCACAGGACCCACTATAAATATCTGTCTTGAATTTTGCAAGAAGCATTTTATTTAACTACTTTTAAGTGTCTGATCTGATGAAAAGTTGTGAGTATTCTTGTAAAGTATATTTGAAGGTAGGTTTGTAAAATGACTAGAAAAACATTTTCTTTCCCTGGAAGTAAGAAATAATTGAGCATTACGTCAAGGCAGTCATAAAGAAAAAGATGGGGATATTTCACAACATGAACTTGAAGGTGATATTTCAGCATGTCAAAGTAAATATGATCAAACTGAAAAGACAAGCTCCAAATGGGAAGACATTTATATCAGATATTACAAGTTATAGACTACAGAGTAAAGATTCACAATTTGATATTCCTTTTAAAATCTACATGTCAAAGGTGTTTCTTGAAAGAAAAGAATTCAGATAATTAGTAGATACATATGTAGGGGAGAAAAAATTTGCCATCCTGAAATGTCTTTAGGGAAATAGGGAGGGACTCTAGAAGCTGCTTTTAATGTTTTTCTGAGCTTCCCTCAGAAAGGATCTTTTCCAGGAAGAACAAATCTCCTTATTTCTGTCCAGTGGAGAATGTTGTGAAGAAATATTTCTTCAGTAAATATTCCTACTTTTTCACTATCTAAGCTCTTTAAGATACCATCTGAAGTCACATGGGTCACTTACTCAGTAGTGTTGGTTCTCTCCCATGTATACAGGAGTTAACATGTTCTTATTAAACTTCTCTATAGCCTTTTCTCATTAATCTGTGGGATGCTTGATTATTTGCCAGTCTAGAAGAATGCAGAGATATATAGGGTGTAACCATTTCCAGTATATTAAAAAAAATTCTTACCAGAAAATGCACATTTGTAAGTGAAATTTTTTTTCAGCTTGTTTTTAACAGTCAGACAAAGTCAGTAATACGCAGCATTGAAATTTGGGTGAGTCACTAGTTGTATGCATTTTCAGTGGGTGCCTGACTTGATACAATCTTCCAGACAGATGGTATTTATCAAAAGATTTAAAAATATCCATGCACTTTGACTTTATAATTCTATTTCTAGGAAATATTTTCAAGACATTAAGAAGTTGGCACTTTACATTAACTCTTCCCTTTGCCTGAAAGCTCTTTCTGGAAAAACCATGTGTTTATCTCCTCTATGTCTTCTCATCCCACTTCAATGGACTGTTACCTCTTCAATCAGGTCTTCCTAAAAAGCATATTTAGATTGAAAATCTCACCCTTATATTCCAGACTCCCTGATTTTGCTTTTCTTTATTACCCCATAGCTCACAGTATGTTCCATATTACTCTCTAGCTTACATAGGTACCAGATATATTCTTCATTGGAAACCAAAAATCTACTAAAATCATTGCCTTGTTACCTGATGCCTTGGTTTCCTACTTATCTAGAGAGTGCCTGGAATATAATAGGTCTATTGTAAATATTTGATGGCATGAACATTAAAGATGTTCATTCGATTATAATTTATGATAACAAAAGAAAAGCAATAGAAAAAGTCCTTTGTATCTGGAAATGGTTAAATAAAGTAATGGTCTAGTGTCACATGTGTATTAGTTTGCTGGGTTGTTGTAAAAAATCACCATTAACTGCATGTTGCAAAATATAAAATTTACTCTCAAGTTACTTTGGAGACAAGGAACCTGAAATCTAGATGTTTTCAGGATTGGATCCTTTGGGACTTGGAAGTAGAAGCTGATACTTGCTTCCTGACTTGTGGTGGCTTCTGGCCGTCCTTGGTACATCACTAAGGCTCAGTATTCCTGTGACTTTCCACCTGTGTCTCTCTCCTTCTGTTCTTTCAATAGAATTTCAATAGAACTTGTCATTGGATTTAGGGCCTATCTTAATGCAGGATGATCTCATCTTGAGATCCTTAGCTCTAATGCTTCTTTTAAGAGTCTCTTCTCAAATAAGATCACAGTCACAGGTTACAGAAACATGCATACATATATATATATATATAATATATTATAAAATTATATATATATATATAAATTTTGGAAGTTAGGGGATCACCATTCTACAATGCTATTAAAATCTAAATTTGGTTACTACTTTAAATTTTAAAATATGTTGATATGATAATTACAACAGTGATAAAAAATTTTATGTATTTGTGTATAGGTATACAGCTATACATACACATTGTTAATACTATCAGTTTTATTTAGGTTTGTGCAGTAAAAATATTCAACAGGAAATACTAAAGAAAGTCTACTGTGGCCCAGTGATTGATAGATATAGGTAGTTTATTTTTCTTTTTCATTATTTAGATTTTTCCAAAATATCTATGAAGAAAATAGATTTTTAATTTTAATATTTATAATTCTTTTATTGTGGGAAAAAATAAATAAAAATGAAATAGCATCCTTTATAAATGATGTATCATGAGCTTCAAGTTTCAAACTGACACAGTGATTAATTGTCTCTTCTATAGCTAACACCGTTAGGCTTATCCTCATGAAATTTTTATGTCAGTCTGCTCTGTAGGATATGGAGTCATCTGTCCCTAGAGATTTTCTAAAAAGTATAAAATACCCTTTCTTCTAGAACATTTAGAAATTCACCTTTCTGAGAAGAGGGAATATAGCTAATCAGAAATGATTTTGTCAGTTTTAGCATATTGTGCATTTTATGATTTATCAAAGGCATTAATTAAACAGGAACTTCTCATCTTTTCTTTCTTTTCTCATCTGCTTTTAATTCTTCTACTACATGTTCACTTTTTCACAGTCCCTTATCATTAACTAGTGGAACAAGTATTCATTGTTCAAGTGTGCCTTGGGTAATGGACTCAAGGGTTCTGCGTGTACCCAGCACTGTCACCAGTGAGCTAGAATTTGTGAACACATCTGGACTGGGTATGGGAGTAGGTCTGTGCTCAGAAGTCTGGCATTTGGGCTGTTTACAGAATCAATACCTTCCGATATAGCAGGTCTTTTTCTTACTTATTTGCACCTTCATTGATCACCTTCCTATGTGTAAAAAATATGTGTGCACATATTCTTCAAGATAATTGGCCATGTGCATTATATTCCGGGAATAGGATAAACGGCAGTGCCAATGAAAAATTAGTAAACTTTTCATTTTAAATATTTTAATCAATGGTTCAATGCTGTTTTATGTAATTTGCAATGTATTAATGAGTAATGAGAGAGAGAGAGAGAGAGATCTCCTTGTGGTACAGAGTGTGATAAAGTCAAATACATTTATTCAAAGATACATTTGAATAAAGATAAATTCATTGTTGCAAGGAAGATCTTGATTTACAAACCTTAACTATATTATTGGAGGAATAATTGAAAGCCATTCCTATCTTGATAAAATGTCTGTTCTGCTGTGGACATTAACCAGTACTAGGCCTTTTAGCACCAACCTGAACACTTCCATTTTGAATCTCATTCAGAGGATGATACCTCTAGGAATTTAGCCAACCTTTTCGTCACTTTGAAATTCTGTCTAGTGTACCTACAGGGAAATCTGTTGGATTGCCTTTCAATTAGCTCTCGGAGTCCATTTCTCGAAAAGCCATTTAGCACCACATCAATATCACGAGAAGATACTTGTGTCTTATCACACTGAAAGTGGTAAAAAGAGCCACTTCCATGTCTTTTACAGGAACTGAGCACAGCTCCACTGATGACCCCTGGGGCTGTGGGAAACTGTGTCTCAGCCTTGAAATGTGTGTTGGTTGCTGGTGGGAAAATGAAAGTCTTTGCTAATGTTCTGTCTTGAGCTCACTTTGCTTCTTCTGATCACCTTAGATATTATCTGTAAACTCTAAAAGGGGAGGTTGAACTTTAAACTAGGAAGTCTTATGCTCTTTGGAGGTGAGACAGTCATTCTCCAGAAGGACTGAGACCAAACTTCTGATGTATTTCCAGGATTATGGGTTTTCCAAGGGTTTAGCATTTTTGCTGGTTTAGGCGGATTTTTGTTGTTCTTACAATCCATTAGATTGATTGTAAGCTTCTGTAAAAATCAAGTGTGCATTATTGAGTAAAGCCATACATGTACTACATTAATTTCACCACTAAATGTTCAGTTTTATCATCTTCCCCTTTGTCCCAAATGCCTCCTTCCTCCTTCTCTTCTGATAGCTAATTGGTCTTAGATTCTGAAACTTATTTTTATTTCATTTACTTCATCTGTTGATTTTCCTTATATACCACACATATGAGTGAAATTAGATGGTGTTTTCTTTGTCTAGCTTATTTCACTAAGAGCATTTTCCTCTAGGCCCATCCATATTGTTGCAATAGCAAAATTTCAATTTTTCATATAGCTGAATAGTATTGCACATGTTGATATACTACATCTTTTCTGTAAAAGTTGATGTGCACTTGTCTCCAGTTCTTGCCCAATATAAATAACTCTGCCATAAACACAGGAATGTATATTTCTCTTGGAATTAGCATTTCTGTATTTTTTTTTGTTTGCATAAATACCCAGAAATGGGATAAACCAGATCTCAACAAGCCAGACCTATTCTCAAGTCAGGGATAGCCTTATTCATTATCATTATATCCATTGTTTGCCTGATATATCAAAATATATCAATACTTTTTTTTTTTTCAGTGCACCTGTTATCTGGGGATAGGGAGTACCCCCCCCCCCCCTTTTAATTTCTTTTTACTATGGGTTCTTCTGCCTGAGCGCAGCAGCTGCTTGGATTTCCAGATACGGGAAAAACAAACTAAATGAGTTCAGACCCTCACAGGTGTTCCAAATGGAATACAGCCCCACTTCTGCTCCTCAAGGAGCTTCGTGGGATTTACCTCAGTCTTAGGGAACTTTTGGTTGAAAATGCCAGGTATTGTCCTTGACTCCTGATCATGTGGCTCCAGTTGGCACCAGATGAATCCAGTCAACATAGGTGGGTCTCAGGTGGGTCTCTCCGAGCAGGCCTATCTGAGTGTCACCCTGGCTCCACGCTTCTCCAGGGCCACCTCTCCTCTGCCTTCACACAGTTCTTGACCCTCAGGAACCCGAGTGCCAGGGAGGTGAGGAAGCTCCAAGGGATGCCGAAAAACCTCTGCGCCTGATGCCAATTTCCAGGCTCTCGCTCTCACTCTGCTCTCCATGCTCCTCTCCAAAATCTCATCTTTATCTCTAAGTCTCTGTCTCCTTCTCTCTTTTTTATCTTCTTCCTTGCTCCCAATTCACAACCACACCCTTGGTGGTCTGTACTTCCCTTTTCCCTCTGGGCCTGCCGTGGGAGTCACCATCTCAGGACCCTGCAATAGCATAATCCCAAATCTGCCCAGATAATCACTGTACAGGAAAAAGGGGATGTGGCCAGTCTCAATCTCTGTGTCTTCCAGATGCAGGAGATAGCAATGCCCACATTCCTTTCTCAGTGAATGGAATTCAGTCCATATTGGGTCCCCAGCTTCACACCCAGGCCCAGGCCTCAGCTGAGTACAGAGATCACAAGGAACTGGGCCAGCCATTTAAGTTGCTGAGGCACGTTTTTTCCTGTCTTACAAAATGGATATTTACTGCTCTTTTCTGAGTAAAAGACAAACTTATGTTAATAGATATATTTTTAGGCTAGAGTTTTATGTGGACATAATTATTGTAGAGTGTATGGCAAAAATGTTTATAGATAAACAGATGTGTAATCTGAGGGTATGGGGTGAAGTTATGAGAGCCTTTTGAAATACCAACTTTGAGCCCTGACAAAGTACATCAGTATAATTTCTGTCATTTTTACCAGATGTAACTATTTTAGACAACACTTATATTAGCATATTTATTTGTTTAAAAATATTTTGATAACTAATTAATAATATTTACTAAAGTGGAAGCCTTTCCTGTCATGTTACTCGTTGAATGCATCTGTCATCCAATAAACACCAATTTAAAAAGCAAATCAATATCCCCACATTGCAGAGAGCAACATACATGAGGGGCTGTCTGCTAATGCTCTGATTGGTCAATAGTTTTGAACCAATTTGAGATTAGAAAATATAAATGATGAGAAAAATCATTTTTATGTTGAATGTAAATAGGAAAAACTATTTTAAAAAGCTGTTTGGGTCTGAAAATCTCAGTACTCTACAGAATGATCTAATTGTTAAATCATAACCTTATGGTAGGTGATATGTTTTATATCAGATCATTAAATGTAGGCTCTGTATGATTAAGATCATGCTATTATTGTCATGAAAATTATGTTGTATTTTCTGAAGAAACCAATTTCAATATTAGTTTTGTATATTTAAAATTATTATTGATCTCCTACTAAAAGAAAACATTTTGGAGTGATATCTTATAAAATATATATAAGAAAATCTCATCTTTAATCAGATAACCAAGCATTGTTTCATGTTTATTCAAGCATACAGTAAAGTAGCTGGCATATTTTTGGCAGTTCTGGTCAAATTACTTCATCTTTTCAGAAATGCTTAAATTAAACTGACATTTTGGACTATTTGACAGTCTCTCTGTGATTGTTTAATTTTTTTCACAATATGAACCAAGACAGTGCTTTTCTTGCATGTTCCTGGATGAATGTTGTTAAAGACTTTGGAGATATTTTGTTTTATAGTTCACTTTCTCTATTAGATGTAATCTACATTTCATTCTAAATTTGAACAATTTTTTTTCCCGATTTGAACATGTTCTAAAGATTTCTGTCTTCCTTTTCTCTCTGTGAATATTATTATATAGCCTAATAATTTGTTCTCTGGTAGATATGAATTTGATTTTAATATTTTAAATTTTAGATGAATTGCTTAATTTAGCATTGCTTAGTTCTTAAATGCAGCTTTTCCTTTTTTGATTTTTCATAAAATTTATAAAAAATGATCATTTATTTTCATTGATATCCACTTAAATTAATGGAATTCAGTTTTTCTTAACTTGAATTAAAGTTGATAAAAATATTCAAATTCTCCTAGAGTTAACTTTTCTAATATGATAGTAATTAAAAATTCAAAATACTCTTTTTTGGTATCAGTATGTTACATGCAGGGAAAATAAAGTAAGATACACTAACATTGAAAGAAACTACTTTTTTATATGTTGTGTGAGATACTATGTTTTATTTTACTTGATGGAGAAATTAAGGAATTAGTTATTGTTCTTGCTATTGTTCTTGCCTTCATTAATTTCTGTTGGTTACAAATAACAGAAATCAACTTGAGTTAGTTTAGGGAAAAGTAGAAAATTTGATGCTAGATATTGAGTTATCCGAAAACTCAAGGACAGCTGGGGCTCTCAAAAGCCTAGAGTCATAATCAAGAAAAACCATCAGGACTCCTTGCTATAATCTCTCAGTTTTCTCTGTTTTGCTCTGAACATCTGTTCGACTTTTCTTTTTCTGTAGACTAGTTTCTTCTTCTTTTCCATGATCATGAGTGAAAAATACTTACAGATACCAAGTTTATATCAACATTGCTTGATATAATGATTTATCATTATATCTACCTATCCTAATGATTTTCAATCCCAAGTTTTTGGTAAAAGAAACTGTATTACTTTTGCTTTGACACTGTAATAATCATTAATGATATTCAACAAATATTTTTTTCTTTGTTTCCAGCTTACAGCCATACTTCCTAACCCCATTGTGGCTCCACGTGACTGATTCCTGTCAATGAAATGAGAGCCGTACTGGTATGTGTCATTTAAATGCCAACAGATTCTCAGGAGTGTTTCTTCTTTGCCTTGATGATCAGCACTTTTACAGTTAATGGCTACTTCATCAACTATAGTTCTTGAAGATATGCCAGACTAGGTTTTCCATACACCCTCAGTGGAGCAAGAAATAAATCTTTATTGTTTTAACTCACTAAGCTATTGAGCTTTATAAATATTTGTAATTGTGTTAGATTTTGTAGTTTTTCACTTAGATTTGATCTGTTATTTAAAATTCTCCCCTAGGCGTCCACTTAGTTCCTGTTTGCTTTGTGTTCACTCTATTTTCCTACCCCTGGAAATTGCTCACTGCTCATTTTCTTCTCTCATATTATGTTGCTTTTATAAGAATTCTCATAGGACATATGGGCATTAAAATGTTTTGGAATAAACACTGGTTTAGTGATCAGAAGACATATATTTGCTTACCTACTGTTGTATGACCAAGTGGCCTTTTATAATTTTGAGGCTCTGTTTCTTCATAAGAAAATGAATATATTATACTTTATCTACCACAATTACAATGTATAAAGTAATATAACATAAAAGTATGTTCTTGCTCTGTATCAATTGTCTATTATCTTTGTAAAATAAAGGTAATTGCTCTAGTGTGTCTTTCCAAAGTATGAATGGACATTATTTAACTTACTCAATTTGATCAGTTAATATGCATATGAATATATTTATGAACAATGATATTAATGTGCCAAATTAGTGGTGATCCCTTTTAAATATTTTAATTGTTTCTAAACCTATGTTTTCTTAATATTTTTTATATTTTAATGTAGTGATAAAACTAAATAATTCTTGTAGTTACATACTATAAAATAGTAAGGGTCATGTTCAGAGCCATTTAGCTGTCATATAAGTATATTTCTTGTAATGGGATCTCTCAATCATATGTGCTGTTATGGGACTTGCGAGACAGATAAAATATTCTTGTCCCCTTCAACTCTTTGAAAAACAGTCATGGATACTTGAGGTCTTTCTGACTCTGCTTCTTCATTAACCATTCCAAGGCTCCATTCTCCAGCCTCTAGCGTTGAGAATCATTTATGTGTAGGTAGTGGAGGTTACGTCTTAATTTCAGCATCCTGATGTCCATGACTATTACAGCAACCAATTCTTAAGATAAATCACCTGTTCCAGTATTACACTGGAGAGAAGTGGTAGTTGTCAGTAAATCTGTTCTAGTCTGGGGACCTGATTAGGGCTTGCTTTTGTAGCTTTCTCAACCATACCATCAACACCTAGACAGTTATTAAATTTATTGTTACTTGAAATATCAAGATCAGTAGTTATCAAAGTTTGTCTTGTAAACTGACCTGGTGAATTTGTTCAAACAGATTTCCACTTCCAGATTTTCTTATTTATTAGGCATGAGAATAAGACTCAAGAATATTGATATATGAAGTCCTCAGGTCGATGAACCAGAGACCATATGTTGAGAACCATCAAATTAGGTATTGTCCGTTTTATATTCAGTCCACAAAGAAATAGAATTTCTTGTCTAATATATCAAATAATCCACATCAGTCACAATTGTTTCTCTAGAAGTCAATAATTTGACTTAGTGTTTTATCACAAATGGAGAATATTAATTAAGTTTAAGAATTAGTATATATGCTAAAATGGCTTATGTTAGGCTGAGTATATTTATTTATTTACATTTTTTAATATAACCTGTTTGATTTCATATAAAGATTATCATCTACTAACACACAGGCCCCTCTTGCCCCCAAGTGTCAATGCAGCATAGGCAGGTTATATTTTGCCACTATGAATCTTTTCTATCAATCCTGTTTTAAAAACAGAAAATTGTTGCAAAAGTCAGGATTGCATCCTTTTTTTAAGTAGCTGAGTAGTATTCTATTATGCATATATACTACATCTTTTTAATACATTCATCCATTGATGGGCACTTAGGTTGTTTTCAGTTCTTGGTTATTAAAAATAGTGCTGCAATAAACTTGAAGGTACATATGTATTTTTTGAATCAGTGTTTTTGTAATTTTTGGGTCCACATGCAGAAGTGGGATAAACGGATGATGTAGAATTTCTGTTTTTAAATTTTTCGGGAATTGCTATACTGCTTTCTGCAATGATTACACCAATTTATTCCTACTAATAGTATATAGAGAGCCCCTTCTTTCTGTATCCTCTCCAACCCTTGTTGTCTCATGTCTTTTGGATAATAATCGTTCTCACAGTGTGACAACCTATTAGGAATTATGCATAGTTGAAGGAACTCAACAGAAAAAAGACAAACACCATATGATTTCACTCAAAAGTGGCATGTAGATAAAATCAGCATGTGAGCTAAGTAAAACAAAAATAAGTTTTTGGATTCTAAAACCAAATAATGATGATCAGAAGTGAAGGGGGAAGGAGGGTGGGTAAAACCAGAAAAAAAGGGATAATGGGATGATGATAGATTTAAAATCTTAGCAGTATATCCATATATTGATGTTCAAGGATAAACATTGTACAATTAATACAGTTCTAGAGTGTTATAATTCAGTGTTACTTTTACAAAAATTAATAAAAAAGAAAATAGAAGCTTAAACAGATTATTTTAAGTGTTGCTTAGATGAAAGGAAAAAATTAAAAATTAACCATTCTTTCATACTCTATATGTGAGAGCAATTCTTTCATACTACATATGTGAGAGCATTTTCTTACTGTAAATTTTAGCTTAACCATCATATTTTAAACATGAAAGATTTTGAAGTCTAAATATATGAGCCATTAAAGAGGTAAAACAAGCATCTAAGGTTTTTGATAAATTGTGCAGTATTCTTTTCATTACTGTTGACAATTCTCTCTGGAGTTTGGGTGTCATTGTTCCTAATTCTATGTCTGTTGTGTTAAAATTAGCAATAGAAATTTTTGTCATAATTGAAACAAAGGTTCTTAAAAAAATAGATCAGTCTGAATTTCATTGCCAATTGAAACCAAACTTTAAATATTAACCAGAGATTACTAGTTGCTACTGATTTTCTAACCCCACCCCTCTAGTTGCAACTAATTTTTTAAGTTGCTAATTTTTAAGTTGCTATTTTACAGTGTTTTAAAATATCATTTTGTGCTATTTTAAGTTATTCTTTAATTCTTAAAAATAAGTAGTGTATTTGGATACTATCCAATATCTCCCTATGAATTAAACTCTTTCACTCTATAATCATGTTATTTAATCAAAAATTAACTTCCTGCCAGAGTAGCTTGTTAAGAATTTGCTAATTCTGACTTTCTTCTCTGATACTTAATTGAACTCAGCAGTCAATAGTGTCTCTCTCCAAGTCTCCGAGAGCAAGATACATTTTTTCCCAGTTATTTTTCAGAGCTGTAACTTTTTCTTTGAAAGTTACTTTCCCTTTTAAGAATGATTCAACAATTGAAAATGATTTAATTTGTTATTTATTTATATTATTAATTGATATATCTTGAGAATTTGCTATTTTAAAGTCAACAAGAATGATATTCAATCTTTTTTGTACTCTTGGATTCAATTAAAATATATAACACCCTGGAATTTTCTAAGATAGTCCATCATTTTGGGTAACTCAAAGATGCTTGATTCATTTTTGTTACTGTTTGCAGCTCTGCTCTGTGGAAAGCATCCTTTCATGGAGATGTGAGATGCCTCATGATGTACCAGGCACACAGTGGAAGTCTTATGGGGTGGAGAAAGGCTTTAAAATTTAGGTTGCATGTTAAAGATCTAATCTAATAATTAGATATTATTATAATTTAGTGAGGTCTAAAGAAGTGAAACATATATGTAAAATCATTTGTGACCACAGTTGTTTAGCAAGTGGTTGATGATCATGCAAGATGAATGATGGTGCAGAATCTTTACTATACTGGTCTCTATATTTGCATGTCCGTGCAATTAAAGTTCCCAGTTACAAATTTTTTAAAAGGCAGCATGTGAAATGAAACATAAAGATTACAAGGCAAAGTGAAGTACAAGAATGGTGTTTGGTGCATAATACATAGAAATGCATGTAAAATTCAAAGGAAAAATAAAACCACCTTTTTTTTTTTTTTTTTTTTTTTGAGACTAGGTCTTGCTATGTTACCCAGGAAACAGCAGGGTCTTATTGTCCGGATTACCTCAGACTCAAGTGTGTCTGCTCTAGGTCTTCTCCAAGAGTCTGTCTCCTTTAGCTTCCCCGTGCCTCCCAGCTGTACATTTCATTAGGTGGGGCAGAAATATGGAGCCTCCCTTATTTTATAAGGATAGCTGTTGTGGTATCATCTCTGCAAGAACTTAATGTGTGCAGATAGACTTGGACTAGGAGAAGATGGACTTGGACTAGGAGAAGATGGGTTAAAAACATTGATATGTTAGAGTAGGAAAAAGTGACTTCCTTTGGTGTTGCCTTTACTTTATACTATTTATAATATAAACACAATTTTTAAATGTACATAAATATTTTTATTATGTCAAGTCTTTTTCACAGTGTTCAAAGAGATAAAATTAAATCCAAGAAAAAGAATCTCATTTTCATTCTTACTGCCAAACAACAAGTTGTAATGAAAGTCACATTTTGTATTTAAATGCTCATCATCACTTATCATCAGGGAAATGCAAATCAAAACTTCAGTAAGCTATCGCCTCACACCTTGAGAATGTTCCTTTTCAGAAAAGACCAAAACAAGTGTTGGAAAAGGTAGGGAGAAAAAGTCAGCCTGTCCATTACTGGTGTATACTTTTGTTCAACTCCTGTGGAATCAGTACAATTTCAAATACCTCAAAATAGTAAAAAATAGATATGCCACATGATCCAGGCTTCTAGGTATCTACCTTCAAAAATACAAAAATGCTAATTCAAAGGGATATAGGCATGCCTGTATTCTTTATAGCAGCATTTACAGTAGTCAAATTATGGGGGACTTTGCAATGCATTACTATTCAGTAAAAAAAATAGATGAAATCTTGCTACTTACAACAGCATGGGTGGCACTGGAGGTGATTGTGCTAAGCAAAATAAGTCAAAGGAGAAAGACAAATATCGGATAATGTCACTCACTTGTTGACTGTAGAGAAACAAAGCAAAGGAGCCCAGAACACAAAGTCAAAACAAATCCTAGAAGTCTGATTCAGGTTCCCTGAGTGTGTGTGTGTGGGTAGGGGGGAGGTGTGGGTTGGTGAAGAGCAAAGGGAGGTTTGAGGGAATGGACTACTGTGAAGGACTTGGGATGCCTCATGGTGCATGTGGGGTAGAAACATATATCTAAAGTGGTTTGAACTTACACCTCTGAATCACATACTGTGTTCTATGCTGCATTACCTCCAAAACAATAATACTATTAAAATAAGTGAATAGCTACTGTTAACTGAATTATATAGGATCAATGACTGGAAACACCCAAAAGTGTGGATAAAATGACTCTGTAATTCATGGTAAAGTAATAGTTTTAACTTTTTGTTTAAGATGATGGACAACCCCCTGAGAAAATTTAGCATAACTTTAGCTCACCTGTTATTTCGGTCCTCAGGAGTTTGAGCATAGGTCCCAACTGCGATCACTTTTCAAGAAATCTTTTCACTCCTATCCTTTAGGATAGGCTAGAGAGGTGTCAATTCAGTTTGTAACAAAATGTATCTCCATTGTATCTAGACAATAGTAGAATGTGCCCTGAATCCAGCATGCATAGGTTTGCATTCAAATCCTTCTTACCTTAACTGAATGATTTTGCACAGGTCTTTTTGGGGTTTCTATTTGCTTAGCTGTAAAGTGGGAGTTTCTTCACTTCCTAGTTCAGCACATGTTTTTTCTTTGTCTTTTTGTAAAATTGTACATCCAATCCTCGCTTCAGGTGTTGTTCCCACACAGCACCTACCATCAAAATATCCCCATTGTCTTTCACCAGCAAGCACCATTGTGCTTGCTCCCCACTCTGATTTCAACCCACCCCGATGGATAGCCTCAGTTCCAGATTTCTAGGGTTGCTTCTTGGTCTGGTTTATTGGACCCTTTATATATTTTCTTTATATTCCTCATAGAAGTGACACCATCCAATATTTATCTTCCTCTTTCTGGCCTATCCTGCTTAACATCATCCCTTTCATTTCCATTCATGTTTCCACAAACAAGAATTAATCTTTTGTAGCTCAGTAGTATTCCATAGTATATATGTACCATATTTTCTTGATCTACTCATGTGCTTTTGGGCACTTAGGTTCTTGCCATAGTTAGGCTATTGTAAATAGTTCAGATAACATTTTAATTGTAACTTAATAAGTAGTCATCTTTTAGTCCCGCTACTGCTGAATTACTGACTCACCTGAGATAATAGATGTTTATTCTTTTAAGTCATGTTATGCAGCAATATATAAGTAACACAAGAGCTTAATGGGCAAAAAATAATTGGTGTTGGTGATGGTTTCTTATAGTCATTAATATATGCAATCTAGAGCCAAACTTGTTTAATTTGAATTCTGGGTCAGTTATTCATTAACTGTGTTATTGGAAAATTTATTTTTTTTGTGATTTAGGTCTTCATCTATAAAAGTTGAAATAATAGGACCTATAATACTATGTTGATGGAAGAATTAAGAAAGTGGATATATGTAAAATCCACTGAGAAGTAAGCATTACAAAGTGATAGCATTATTTCTATTTTTGTCTGCTATTTCTCAGATGCTTACTTGTACTATGATCCAAAAAAATATCACAATAATTTTATTGTGAACAGTGGGTGAGAACAATTTTCCAAACCTGCACATCTTTTTCATTAATGCCTTATATGATAAAGCCTGGAAATGGATGAACATAGCATCTGCAAAAAAATTTTTGTCCCTCCAGAGGAGAAATGAGATATTTTTCAGCTCAGTTTTAAGTAAGGAAAATAATTTTTCTGAATTATGTGGCAAGAAAAAGTATCCCCCTATCACTCCAATTTTATTTTATGGTTATTTCCTTCTTGTCATACTGGGAATGCTTCGAGTTTCAATAATCTGGGTTAAATTTTTGCATGCCTCTTTATTATAGTATACTATGAAACACTCATAAAGGTTTTATTTTCCAAATGTTGCATGTGCACAACATGCATTTTGCATAACTGCATAAATAAATCTTGCTTCTTGCATGATATTGTGCATGTGTGTGCTCATGTGTATGACCAGCATGCATTCTTTTATCTTTAAAGGAATGTTCTTACTGCTCTGCAGACATCATCTAGCTTGAGCAGGAGGTTACCATGGTGATATGACCATACAGGATGACTTCTAGACTATATCTTGCTGATTTGTTTTTGGAGAGAAATGAACACTGTATCTTTTGCTATATACTCCACTTAAACTTGACCCTCCCTGCCGTTTCTTCTGAGAATAATTAAAGAACTTTGCTATTAGTGCATATTCAGACTGGCTGTTATCAAGGGCACAAAGTAACTAACATTTACCTTTATATTTTTCTTTTCTGAGATCTTTTCCTTCACTAACAGCATCCTTTTTCTCTAAGCATTTGATAATCCTTTTTAACCTTCCAGACAATAAACTAATTTGATATGCTTACTTGTACTATGATTCAAAAAAAATAATATCATCCTATTTGAGTTGTATTGTTTACACTAATTAAAAAAATGTGACTAGATACAGTCATAAAAATTTTGAAGCACACAACGATCATTGTGTTACAAATAGGTAATGGAATTTTTTAAAAAAATTACAACTATAAAACATGTATTAGCTTTCAACAGTTCAACTTCCAAATATGTGTATTAGGAAGAACAACGAAATATGTCAATTTTTATCTCAAAAAACAGTTTTTTGGTCTGTTGAAAAAACGTAATTATCCTAAAATACTTTAAATTGTTTTTTAATAGTAAACATCCTTTATATTTAAAAAAAGTTTCTATTAGAAAAGCAATATTGGTTTAACACATTATATAAGTTTCAGCGACATAGCCTGATAATTCAGCTTTATACATGCTACATTATGATTCCATCACAACTCTAGTTTCCAGCTACTACAATATAACTAGAAATTTTATTTTGAACTCCCCCTCCCCAACTAGTACCTTTGCCTAATTGGCCCACCTCCATTCTCTTTGGTGATCACCATTTTGTTCTCAAAAATCTAAGTTTGTTTTATTTTGATTCTTTTCTTTTCTTTTCTTTTTCTTTTTTTTCTTTTCTTTTCTTTTCTTTTCTTTTCTTTTCAAGAGACTAGGTCTCACTTTGTTGCCTGGGGTAGTCTCAAACCTATGAACTCAAGTGATCCCTAGCCTCAATCTTCCAGGTAGCTGGGATTATAGGCATGTACCACCATGCTCAGCTTGTTTTTATTCTTAAAACAAACAAACAAACAAACAAACAAGCATACAGCTTTTTATAGTTTGTCAGTTGCATATATTATATTATGATTGCTATCATAATTCGAATTTCTAGTTAAATTATGGTCTACATCCAAGTGTAATCACTATTGAATTATTTTTATGTATGGTGTCTTTTGTCTTCATAAAAGTGAAGAGGCATAACACGAACCTTTGAAAAGTGGAGCATGTGTATACACGAGATGCCTTTAAAGGAATCTGGAAATACCTCTACATTAATGCTTCAAGAGAGGAGAATGAACCATAAAGCAGGCAATGTGTTGGGAGGAAAGAGCAATAAATAAGACAAGAGGTAAGAGAATGGAGAGTAAAGTGAGGGTAATAAGATGTCAGAGTCTGGGTAAGACAAGACTAAAACAGTGCATATGGGACTTAGATTAACTGAAGTCAGTGTTGATTTTGGCATAAACGTCTTTAGAGTGTTTGGATTAAAGTAATTTTAATTTTCAATTTTCTTTTTTCATGCGGCACTGGTCATGTTTGTATAGTTATTGTGTTCCTTAGGTATGGCCCTTCCATCAATGATGTACCACTACTTCACTCTTCCTCTCCCCCTTCCCACCTCTGGTCATTCTATCTCCTCTCTTTCTCCAGGAGTAATTTTGAGGCAGTAGCCAAGCCAAGCAAGTCAGGAACCTCTTGTAGGGCAGGTGTGTGGCATGGTTCTCCGAGTTCCTTATTTTGGGCATGGACCAAAGTAATTACAGTGAATTTGCCTGTGAACTCAATGAAAAGAACTCAGAAATGTGTCTCGGAATTTATGTAGTAGTGATAAGAGCAGTAGTAAAATGAAAGCAGTGTTTGATGTATTTAATGTTTAATGACTACTGGTTTTATGTGTGGCATTTTGTTGAACACTTTTTACTTATTATTTCACTTGGTGCTTATAATCACTCTCTGACATCTATATTATTGCATTTATGGAAATTGAGACTTCAGGATTTCAAGTGATTTGTTAAGGTCATGTTGTATAATCATAAGTAAAAACTTGAAGTGTCAGTCAACTTTCAGAATTAAAGGAGTGAAGTAATTGTACCTATGTTTTTTAATACATTTTTGTTTTTTAATTAAAGTAACAGTTCACATATGCAATGTTCTGTTTTTCAGGTTTATTTGCATAATTGAATCACAAGAAAGTTATAATTACATGAGCACTATGAAAAATTGATGTTTGTAGGATATAATATTTTTGGTTTTTCAACCCTAAAATACAATCCTGGAGGACTCCAAATACCTCAAAATGTATTTCTGTCAAAAGTTTCAGATATAATAAGTGCATTTCACACTGAGAGAAAAAATTTAAAATCATTACTTATTTAAATTCATTCCCGTCCCCTGAATGTCACAGTAAATTAGCTAGAATATATGTATTTAACCCTTTAAAAGAAAGAACAGGTATAATTTTAGTTGATCAGGCTACACTGTAATTTGTAAAAGTGTGTATAAAATATTAAGTATGCTGAGATAATGTAGAAATTTATGTTGTAGCAATTGATGGAGAACAGCCACCTATCTTGTGTTACACTACAGTAATTTCAGAAACATTAAAGATTTAAATTTGAAAAACATATACATTAGAAGTATAGTCTTTTAAAAATAATATTTTAAAAAATGGCCTTTTTACTATGACAGAAAATAAGAAAGAAGTGATAAATTTTACTACACACATTACAAAAGATTAAAAATGAGTGAAAAACTTGAGAAAATGTATATATCAGATACAAAAGTAAAATTGATACTAATCATATAGTTTCTACAAATAAATAAAAGATGAGCAGTTCAATTAAAAATGTGCAAAAATCTGAATAGGTAATTTACTGAAATCATAACGGCCAATGAATAAAAGATGTTCAGTTTCAGTAATAATTCAAGAGCTGCAGATTGAGAAAAACATCAAAGCAGTTGTTTCCACTTAGTTTAATGAATGAAAACAAAAGAAAAGAAGATTATTATTAGTACTAATATCTAACATTCATTAACACTGTGTGAATTTCCATGAAAATTACAATTATTGTCAGTTGTGTGATTTTTTTTCCTTTTAATGAGTTCTGAGAAAACTAATACTAAACATATCATTTAAAGGTAAGTACTTCAAATTGTCATCAAACCCTTTACTTAAGCTATAGGCTTTCACTTAAGTTGCACATGAGTGCCTCATATGTATCTTTCAGAAATTACCTTCAATAAATCAAGTCAGTATCTCTGGGAGTGTGGCATAGACAACCTTTGTTTTAAAACTCTTCCCATTGGAATCTAATGTGTAGTAGGTTGAGAATTCCAGTATAGAGAGCTTCAAATTTATATTATGGAACATGATTAACAAATCTAAATCCCATTCTTGATTATTTTTTAATGAAATTGTTGCTTAATAGTGAGAATAAGGAGACAGTAGAGTGAATAAAGAGAGTAAGAGACCTAGCTTGCCTAATAGAGAGGAAAGGAACTATCTCTTTACTGAACTTTTCTGAAAATAAGTTTTTATGAGTAGAATCCTAAAGATAATAGGCATAGGGATGCTGGCTAGATTTCATCAGTGACATCAAGCTTTGTTCAATGAAAGTAATAATAGTTCAGAATACCTCTTCGCCTTCTCCCCTCATTTACCTTCTAACATATCTGGAGTTCAGAAATCTTCATAGCAGTAGAATCCCAACTGTAGACAGAAATCTGAAATCAAAGTGGGTGATTTGAAATATTGAGCCAATTACAGTTGGAACTAAAAACAGGTGAAGACACATGATATAGTTTTGTCCCTTTGAGTCTTGGAAATTCCTTTTTATGAAAATTAAAAAGAATCAATATGATTCATCTGAGAGAAGGATGCTGACTGAACTATGACTGATTTCAAAAGAATATTATTGCAGCTCATTTGCAGGAAATTTGATAGTATATTTTTAAAAATCATTCATACCTTTGATACTAGAATTTCTTTCTATCTACTGGTTTCTATACTATGTGGTTTCCAAAAATGGCTTTTTTTAGTTCCTAACTTCATTGCATAAGCTCTTACACCAACATATAGTGTTTGTTTTCTCCCTTCTTAAATATGGGAGGAACTGTAACCTAAACTACTAGAAAGTAGTAGAAATGACATCCTGGGATTGTTATGTTAGATTAAGCAATATTTTATCTTCCATTCTTTCTTGGATTTCAGCAGACATGATGTAAAGAAATACAGGCTAGACAGTTGAATGATTAAAGGTTACGTGGAGAGACAACCTGAAGAATGAAAAGCTATTTAAGGTGAGCTCTCTGCTAACCACAACTGCCTGTAAATGAGCACAGTCATTACCAAATAGAGCAGAAGATTCACTCAGATGAAATTCTGATACACAAATCCATGAGAAATAACAACTAATTGTTTTGTTAAGTCACTGTATTTTCAGTTATTACACAGCCATGGAGATGGTCATTCATTCAGTTACTGAACACCTATAGTGTGTATATATATACATACAGAAATTTACATACAGAAAAATGATAATAAACAGAAATAAACAGACTAAAAATCTCCTTCCTTTTGGAGTTTATAGAAATAGAGACAAATATAATAATTTTGATGTTATGCTGAGGAAGAATTAAATATGTTGATATTGTTGAATGACTGACTTAATATATTTTGTTTGATCACAGCAGAAGGAAGATTTTTGAAGAGATAACTTTTGAGTTGGGGTCTGAGATGCCTTTATCCTATAAAATAACTGAAAAGTTTCAGGCAGGGAAAATTGCTGGTGTGAATGGAATGTTCTAAGAACAGAACAAAGGACTAAGGTTGGTTTGCGGTGATGAGCAGGGAGAGAAATCAAGAAGTAGCTCTTCTGGTTGTCTCAGTTTTATAGTCAGATGTCAAGGGTTTGTTATTGATTTGATTTTGTATGACCTTTTATTTTGTTTCTCTATATCCTACACATAAATGAAACCTAAACTAACTTTGCCCTAGATATAAAAGCATGTAGAAAGAAAAATAAGATGAATTCATTTGATTAGGTCAAATTCACACCCCATCCCAACCAAAGTAATCTAAAAAGCATCTTATTAACTATATTGAGAATTTTCTATTTTATTCTAAAGCTGCAAAAATCTTTAGGAACACTATGGACTCATTTAAATATATTCAAGTTTATAAATGCAATAGATTGCAGGACTATGTATTAAGTTCTTTAGAGTAGATATCACAGGGAATAATATTGGGAGGTAACATCTTTTAAAGTATATTTTATAATTGGCCGGGCACAGTGACTCGTGCCTGTAAGATTCAGTCTATGAAGCGGCCGAGTCTAGGGATAGCGGTTCGAGTCCTGCCTGGGGCTGGTAGCAAGACCTAGTTCCAAAAAAAATAGCTGGGCGTGGTGGTGTGCGCCTGTAATCCCAGCTACCTGGGAAGCTGAGGCTGGGGATTGCTTGAGTCTGTGGTACCCTGAGCAACGAGAGCCTGCGGTTCCATGGGCAAAAATAGTGAGACCTAGTCTCAAAAAAAAGTGTATTTTATAATGCTTTAATTCTGTAAAAATGCTAAAAAAAACATGCTTCCAAAATAAGTTTCTCCTTTTGTATTAATAAACTCTAGTAATGAACATATTAGACTGTGTCCCTAGCTCCTTTGTGGTTGAAGTGTGAATATTAATATGTGTTATTTTCCCCTGAGGTGTTTATAAGAATAGTTAGGTCTTTCCCATGCTTCCATTTCTCTTCTTTTGACTGTCTTCAGAGGCTGATGAGAATGATAAAAATACAATATGGAAGGAAATATGACTTTGAATAATTTCATGGAAGAGATGCACCTTCATATAAGATCAAGAAACTTTAGTGTGTTAAATTCCTTAGCTAACTATATATAACAAAGTTTAAGGGTTAGTCTCATAATAAAACTATATTTAATGTAAAAACTTTAATTGTACTTCATGGTAAGCCTAAAGTCTTTATGAAGAGTACTTGAACATGTAGCTAAAGGTTTTATGAAATAGTTTTAATTATTCCAGTGACTGATCTTAGAGTCCAGGGTAGACACTCAAGACTCCTCAAGGTCCTGTATGTCAAGAAGTTTCTATTTCTAAGAATCTTAGAAAATAAAGAGGTTATGCTTCTATATGTGCATGTCAAAGACTAGAAAATACTTCTAAATTATGTATTTGAATTCATACTTTACTCAGTATATTTCCAAAATATGATATATATACACATTTGTTCCATTATCAGTTTTCTTAGAACATTATTAGATTATTAAATGGAAGTAACTTGCTTTCTAATGATCAGGCATGTCAAATTATCTCGCCATGGTATTTCCAACATAATTTATAATAACACCAAACTTGAGGAAATAATCGTAAGCCTGCATGTCTACTTAGAAAACTAATCTAGAGGTCACACTGAGACAATTCTAAAAACAATGCAAAACTATGCTGCATCCTCCTTTTAGTTTTATTCTTTGTTCCAAGTTCATCCAAAGTGAAAAAGCCTTTTCTAATATTTGTCTTCTCTCTCTGGTAAAAATGTAACAACTTGGGTTTGTAAGATAAGAAAAATTATTCTCTATTCTCTACCTTATATTCCTGAACTGACATCTAAGAGCTTTGTTCTGTACTAAAATTGCAGACACAGGAAATTTGTTATTCTATAATCTCTAGTCTGAGAAATTTTGATTGAAAAAAATCCCAAATTTTGAAAGCTGTTATATAGTTATCTAATGAAACATAAACACCATGTGTAATCTGAACACTATAGCCAACTAATTTCTGTGTTCAGTTAAAATTAGACAATAGAATAAAATTTGTATTTGTGATGTTATGAAAAAGACTAAATACTTTTTTAAGGTTTTAAATAGAACTATTTCTACTATTACTAAAAAAATAGGAATATAAAGACTTGATTTATTGAGATAGCAAAATTGTAGAATGATACGTGTCCCTTTCTTATTTTCACGTGTTCTTAATCATGATGTACGTTGACTGTGCTTTGGTAGGTCACTTATTCAAAATCAATCTTTATTTAATCATAGTCTCTGAGCTATTACTTTAGCCTAGGTTCTTTGGGAAGTGGGGCATCAAGATACAATAGTTAAAAAAACTGCCTTTGAAAAACTTACATTCTGTTGAGGGATGTAGTAAACAAATATGTTATATAAATTGGTGTGTCCTTTACAGTCAATTTTTTAGGAAGCAGACACTGAAATGAAGGTAGGGGTGAATGGTTTATTAGAAAATATTATCAGTGAATATAAAAGGGAGAAAGTGTGTCTGGGGAGAGTTTGCCATGATGTAGACATGAACATGTCTCTACCAGTCCAATAAGACAGGTCTTGAATGAGTTAATGATTGGGATCTATTAGATAATCCCACTTCTCATTTCTGGACAACAGGTGCTTTCTTAAAGGGAGATCTGAGAGAAGCATCTTTGTCCACCGTGTTTCCTTGTGAATTATAATAGGGCAAGAAGAAAAACTGAGGGAGAAATATAGAGAGAAGATAATAATTGAGCAAAGACTTGGAAGTTAGCTTCAACTCATTTGGTGATCTGGTATATGGTGAGCACACACAGGGCAAGTTCACTATCAATTTGGATGGACAGATACAGAGAGTACTGGAGCCCCTGGTGGATTTTACAGGCTTTAATGCTCTCAGGGAACCAGATACACAGGCACACCAGCAGGGAGGTTGGCATGCAAGGAGGCAACAATAGACTGGCTGGGTAGTGGAGCTTTGCAACTGAGCCTTCCAGTCCCCTACAATCTACAAAATCTTTGAATTTTCTCTGGTGTTCTCTCTCCCAGCTCTTCTATAGTCACACTGCTTGGGTGCTAAGTGCTGATACCTCTGTTTTTAGGCTCTGGTGTGCACAATTATATGTGTGTACGCTCTTTGGGTCTAGGTGTCTGCCATGGTGGGTGAGCATGCCCTATGCCCATGCTCCCAGTATTCCCTGCATAGGCTGTAGGAGGTAGCACTGCAGGATAGAGACATTAAAGCAAAACACCAAGAGAAAAAACAACAGCAACTGATCAGCTCATTTACTCTATACCTGGGGTATGGCTATTTCAGGAAAGGGGATAGCTTTTTGGAAGATAGGCTAGATTTATAAGTAAAAATATAAAAAGTATGGTTAAAATATTATCTGACAGTCATGGATAGCCTGTGGCAAGTTTTAAATAGGAGAGTACAATCCTCTCATTTACAGATTTGTAAAAGTCACATGGGAAAATTGTGGCTTGCAACTAGTTTGTTAATGGTGATAAGATCTCAAGAGGTAGCATTTAGATATATATTTTTTTGAAGTGTTGACGTGGTAACTGAGGAAAAGAGAGAAATCAAATATGACTTCTGGACTTGTGGCTTAAAGAAATATGACAATGGAGTGGAAGAAAAGGAGGAGACCCGTGCATTTTGTCCTTATGAAGAGATAAAACATTCTGTCTTAAATATTCTGTTTCAGAATAGTTTTTATTCCTAACTGACATATAGTTTGAGAATAGTATTATTAAACTCAGAGAAGCAGGGTATAGATTTAATTTGGGACTCTATGTATAAATGAAATTTATAGCAATAAGACTGGAAGAGATCACTTATAAAAGTGAGTAAA
Source organism: Uropsilus gracilis (assembly GCA_004024945.1). Classification (NCBI taxonomy): domain Eukaryota; kingdom Metazoa; phylum Chordata; class Mammalia; order Eulipotyphla; family Talpidae; genus Uropsilus; species Uropsilus gracilis. The sequence goes on from PVHY01003785.1 coordinate 51,531, forward strand.
GCTAGAGAAGTGTGGTTTTAATTAAGCTCCAAGGCACTCTAAAAAACAGCAACAACAAAAACACCAGTGATAAAGAGAAAAAACGTAGCAAAAGAAACAGAAAAAGCACAATCAAACTGGTAGAAAAAGCACCAGGCGGTATGATGTCCTGGAAAGTCAAGTGCATCATATGATGTTGAGACATCTAGTAAAGTGAGAACTAGGTATTGACTTTTGTAAATGGTAAAATGGAAATCAATAATGACCTTGAAAGGTGCAGATTTATTGCAATAGCAGAGAGAAAAGTCTTGTTGGAAAGCAAGATTAAGGAAATTGAAGCTTGAGAAAAGAATCAATGAAAGTGCACGTTAACCATTTTATCTATAGAGAAGATTTTTGTTTTAAAGGCAAATACTTGGTGTTCTATGAACTGCCTCTTTTTACCCTCTTATAGATGAGATATATGAAATATAGTTGAATGATGGGTGAAGTAAGTCAAGTTCCATTGTCATAGTTTTCGAACATGAGTAATGCTAGCCTCTTAATAAAAACTGTGTTTTGGTAAAAAGAGTGATGAATTTTGCTAATGCAAAGATTCTACCTTGGATGCCAAGAGCTAAATATATTAATATAAATTATATAGACGTTTTTGTTTGGAGCAGCATTCAGTTTACATTTCTGCATCTATAATAAAAATAGTACAGGCAAAATTAAATGGTAGTTAAATTATAGTGATTGCTTTGGGCTCATATGTACTGTTATAGTCATGTTGTTTCCAAAAACACCATCTCATTTAATGATCAAAATGATCTTGTGTAAGTCCTTTAGAAATGAAGAAACTGAGGTTCTTTTTTTTTTTAGTTTTTGAGTAATTTATTACATAGAGATAAGTAGAAATGAACTGTGGTAAGAGGTTTTTGTACATGTTGGAGTTGTACCTCCCAAAGTTACTAGGTATGTGCACACTTACTTCCCTTGCTAATGACCAGTTTACACTTACAACAGTGAAAAGGATGCTTTCTCCATACCTCCAACCAATGTTTAGTAATTAATGGTGTTATTTTTCACCAGCAGTTCTAAGTTGTACATGCATTGCTTAGAATAACATAGATTCAAACTTGGAATTTAACTGAAATCTGACACGAGGCTCTTGCTTTCTCTGATAAACAATGTACCTTTCTGAATTAAAATTACCAAACAGCTTAAAAGAGGTAATCATCTATAACCGTGTGACACCAATCAAATGTCTAAGTACTTCAATGAATTAATAATCTAATAATGATGCAGGAATTATACCTATACTCTGAGTTCAAATGCTTTGACTTTCCTGGACAGTAATTGGTTAAATAATCATGACAATTGAACTAGTTGGTAGAAGTGAATGTCATATTAAATCTATTTGGGGAATTTATATGTTCAGTAAATGTTTTTGGCATAGACATGTATTTCACATTTGTTTCTATGGAAATTCTATATACCTGCTAACATCTTTGACACCAACACATGTATTATGTATATATATATATATATATATATATATATATATATATATATATATATAATGAAATTTTATAAATTTTTTGATTTTGATAACAGGGAGAGGATAGATTTTAACCTAATATTTGAAACACTGGCAATATGTATTTTGTGGTCAGTTGATAAACAGTGCAAAGATGAACATATTTATGACTATTAAAAACAGTGAAGCTACCATATAGTAACAATTATGAATATAATTTTAAACTGATTATACATCCCACAGCTATGGCAACTATTTCCTAGGTAACCATAGAAATGCATATTGAGCTGATTTTATTAAATGTAAAGTTTTCTTTTGAATTCCTGCGGTTGTAATATGTAAAGCGAGAACTTGATTTAAAATGAGTTAAAATTGTGTAAAAGACATTATAAATTTGACTTTTACATAACTGGAAATGATTAAAAAATTACAAAGTTTTGTTTCAATTAAATATCTAAAATAACACATGGTGATGATTTACACTTTATGACACTTCTCTCCCTAAAAAACTGAATGTGCTCTAAATTGTTCGGGAATTCTGAGAATTTTTGTATGAAGTAGCTGTTTGTAGACATTTTATTTTATGTTCACTTTTGTTCAGTGAGAAAAGAAGCACTGAGCTAATTTTAAAAATAAGTTGGATATACAACTTTCTTTCCCATTTATATTTAAAAAACAATTTTAGAATATTTTTGTTGCCTTCATGTTGAAGCAGACTCCTTATTCTACCACGCCTCCCACTATTCAGTTCTATTTCCAATTTAGTTATGGTTATGTGACTAAATTCTATCTAAAAATGGGTGAGTGGAAATGATATGTACCACTCATCCTGGGTATTCTCTATCACACCCTCTTGCCCATTAGCCAGAGGCAGCTTTCGTGTGGCCATGACCCAACAATCAGACAATGAAGACAAGGCAGGGAGGAAATGAGTAACAGAAAGGAAGGAACTTGAGTTTCAATGTCCACATGGAGGAGTGTAGCTCTTTTCACCTGGACCGTTTCCCTCACTATCAAAGGGGAGAAATGAATTTATATCTTTGACAAGATACTTAGTTATTGTTAATTTTCCTTATGAAAGCAACTTAACCAAAATAATACTCTGATTTGATCAGATTTCATGAGAGAGAAAAATAGACCTTCTCAAATTTACAAGTTCCCTTTAGCCCAGTTGTACCTGGGTCATATTCTTTTTCATCATTCTTGGTGATTAAGTTTTTCTCACATGCCTCAGCTTTTTCACCATTTAGGCCATATGTGCCTCTATTGCTAATTAATGCTTGCTCGATTTACTTGAGCTTTTTTCTTATTATAAAGCAACTACCATAAATAGGGGTGAAGTTGGTGTCTATTACCAAGGCAACCAGAGAGGCATATGTACACTGTAGATTCTGTAGGATGTTTACCTCAACTTGATCAGGTTTCCTGGTGAGTTCTTGGCTGCTGTTACTCTTTTGGTCAAAAGAATCCAAAGTATCGCACAGTCTGCTTGCTTTCTCTATTTGGTTTAGTTTTGAAATATCTGATATTTACATAGATTCAGATGAATACATGGGATTACTAACCCCCCATTCAATTTCTACTTTATACCTCATTCCATATAAATTTATGCTTTTCTAAATAGCTATTTGGAAAATATAACTGTATAACTTTGATAATTTGCACATGATATATTTAAATATATTTATCACTACAGTCTTTATTAGTTCACTCTTTTCCCATACAATGTGTTTCTCTTTTTAATTAATTCCTGTCCAAAATGTCTTCATCTTATGGGGGGATACGCTGAGAGATAGAAGAGATAAATACCGTAGGCGAGTTCATGTATTTGCTAGCTGTTGGAGTCAGTTCTCAAACTTGGTTCTCTGACTCCTATGTTCATTTTTTTTTTCTAAATATAAATGGACTGACATGTCAGAATGTACAGTGGGAATAGTTAGAAGCAAAGTCAAAGTCTTGATGGAAGTAGGGGCATAGATGAATAACCAAGAAAGGGATGCAGAGAGATTTGTGGATCCAAAGGCAGCAGACTCTGTCTTAGATTCCCTAGATCTTAGGGGACCGACGACTGCAGTGGAGAGGCTTCATTGAAGACGACTGTTCCCTATATTTGTCACTGTTGTTACTAGAACTGGTTTAATGTTCTTATCAGCCTGGCACCCTTTCTGTGTTCCAATAAACTTAAGACCTGATCTCTCTGGGGCGTAACTTAAGGTAAGTAGCTGTGGGTGGTGGAAGACCTTGCACTAGAACAGGAAATATGTACACTAACAAGAATCTCTTTACAGAATCTTGCTGATTTCCAAAGTGAAAGCACTAACAATAGAAATATTTAGTTGGTGACTGTCCATAATCTGACTCTGAAATCCACTCAACTACAGTGAGGGCAGAAAAAAAAGACCTATATTTTCATTTTTCATATTTTATGGAAGGCATTAAAAATAACACAGTCAACAGTTAAAAAATCTAAGATATACCAACTTTAAAAAAAATTTAAAAAGTAGTTTTTGTTCTCTTTCAATAGTTCATCAATAATGTTGAGTAAAAATTTTAGGAAATGGTAATTGTCATTTGCTGGGATTGTTTAGTCATGAGTAGAAACTAACATGCGTCCCTGTAGTTTGTTAGCACTGCCACAACTCAATACCACAGACTGGGTGGTGTAAGCATCATACATTTTCTCAAGTTCTACAGGCTAGAATTCCACGATTAAGGTGAAAGTGTCACCAGGCTTGGTGAATTTTGTGTCCTTTTACTGTCTTTTCTCTGAGCAAAGGTGTTCCTGCAAAAGTTCACATCTCCTTTTCTTAGAAGGGCACCATTCATTTAGGAAACAGAGCCATCATAATGGCGTCATTCTAATTTGATTCACTTTTCAATCATCATGTCTTCGATAGAGCCACATTCTGAGCTAGTGGGGGCAAGGACTTCAACACAGGAATTTGAGGTGGGGGAAGCAAATGAGCCTGTAGCATTTAATATGTATTGATTCAGAGTTTGTTCTTGTTTAATCTATGAAACACACTTTTGACTTAGACACTATAATAGATTCCACTTTACATTCTGAAAATGGAGGCACAAAGAAACCACTGTCCTGAAGTCACAATCACAAGAGTACTAAGTGACAGAGCAGGATTGTCTCAGGACTTCTCTCTCAATCAGCATGCTGTTTAATCTTAGTTTGTATAAACTTAAGGGTAAATGTAGAAAGAATGGACTCATCTTCGGAGTGTCCAGAAGATGGCTTCATGTTTCAGCTCAGCTACTGATGCTATTCAGAAAGCCACCTGATACTTAGATTATCCAGAGCCTCGTTTTTGTGAGGAATCACTAACATGATGATGTAAAGCTCTTTTGCAAATAAGGACTACATAAATGTCAACCCTTGTGGTAATTTAATCAGAAGACGTGTGTATGTCACTTAGCTTTATGAACATCCCTCTACTAAGCTGAAATGGGACTGAGTTGCTTTTTGAAAAAAAGCTGGTCCATGGCCAGGTGGATGAGAGAAGAACCATACAGTATGTGACAGTAAACTTTTTCTCCTGTACTAAATCCAGTACAGTACCAAATATCACAGTCCATGTGTTCTTTCTTTCTTTCTTTTTTTTTGAGACTAGGCCTCGCCATTTTTGCCTGTGGAACCGCAGGCGCACGTTGCCCAGGGTACCACAGACTCAAGCAATCTCCAGCCTCAGCTTCCCAGGTAGCTGGGGTTACAGGTGTGCATCACCACGCCCAGCTATATTTTTTTGGAACTAGGTCTCGCTATGTGCCCCTGGCAGGACTTGAACAATGATCCCGGGCCTCCGGCCATGGCTTCCTAGGCTGTAGCTTACAGGCATGCGCCACCATGCCCAGCCCCAGATGTTCATTTTAATTTCACAATTAAGTTAGAGGGTGATTATTCCAAAACTATTCAGTGATTAGAGAGAAAACAGCATTATCTGACATTGGGGAAGTGATATGACACAGCTCTAGGTTTCAGTTATTTCATGCAAGCCAGGTACCTACCATTGATTCTCTCACTGAACATAAAAAAATCTCTCATCAAACACCAACATGAGATAAGGCCACTCTGAGACCATGACAGAGTCAGACAAATCAAAGACACTTCATAACCTTTTAGCAAAACAAAGGTCACTGTGCCATCCACGAAATGACAAACATCCCTTTCTTCTGGCAAACCTGAGGGCTGCTTCTTCTTCACCAATGATAGCCTTAGCTTCATTTTGGTCACTGTTCATAGAAAGATGTATTGAGATATCCACATACATGGTCCCTGACAGCATCTAAATTAAAATTCTGCTTCCTTAGACTCCTCTAACACACCAATCAAAGCCCAAATTCCCCAGTAGATCCTAACCTCCTGTTAAGAGAAACCTCACCATTCCCTATGTAGCCTTTCTCTCTTCAATGAGTAGTAAACCCAACTTCTTCAACTACTCTTGTGGTCTTTAACTGAGGGACATTGATAAAGGTAGTACCATTGCCCAAATAGATTTTACAGAAGCAATGTCACTTATTTTCCCGAGTGAGACACATTTAAAAAGAAATTTCCGTTCAGAAAGATGTAGGCTTTTTTTTTTTTTTAAGAGAAATACTAATTGGAGTTGAAACTTTTTCAGGAGAGAAAAATAAAAATTTCTCCTATTAAATACCATTTTGCTTTTGTTTTCTCAGATCACAAGTCTCTGTCCACATACACTTAATGTATTTTTAATTTTTGCTTGCCTAAAAGCTAAATATCATGTGTTCCATCTTGTTACAATGACTGTCACACACGGTTTAGTACAAAGCTCTAGTTTTCTATATTTTTATATTTTTCCGACCCATAATGGAAGAAGGAAAAAAAGGGTGGGGGGAGGGGATTATAATGGTGTCTGTTGTCTGCCCAATTTAGTTGCTAAATGTCCACACACTGTTCTTTTCTTTGTGTCTTATGCCTATGATGCAGTTTGAGCGATCAAATTAAATGATAGGCCTAATTAACTCTAAGAACTTAGTAAGCTTTTAACTGGAAAATCTGCTGCTTCTGGCTTCTTTTTTATTTATTTTTTTTTCCACAGAAAAACTACTTTATTCTTATAGCTTATAGCTTATTACTGTCTGGTAATTTATGCAGTATTTGCCTGCACACATATACATATTCCACTGATTTTATTCCAAGGCTTTAATTCATATGCCTGTATTCTGTGACTTGAAGTCCCCCCCCCCATTCTCTTGATTTGGTTGCATAGCAACCTCTTCAAGTTGTGAACCACACAGTGACTTGTTTTGGGACGCTAGAAGAGAGATTTTCAAGTTCCATACATGAATACTTTTATACTTTGGAAGTCTATTAAGAGGGAGTATTGGAATCTTTGGCTCAAATAGAGAAAAACAGATTAAAATCCAAAGAGAAATGCTTTACATACTTTGATAAATCAACTGGTATATTTTGAAAGATGTTTGTCCTTTGTTGAAATGTAAGTTTCAGCGTGTGACTTCATTTTTAAATGCTGTGTGTATTAGGGTCTATTTTTAACATAATTAGGCTCATACATTAATATATTGAAAGAATGAAATAACCAAATACAATACCAGGTATTAGAAATTTAAACTATACCAGACATAAACGCTACTGCAAAGAAATTTCATGAACTACATTTTGTTCTATTTTCCATAACACTTGATAATCTTCTGTGGAGTTTAATTTAGGCCTTGGATCTGACAGAAAGTATAATATTCAGAAAGCTCAGTGTCAGAAGATACTACTTGCAAGAACAGTTTATTCTTTCCAAATAAAACCTATGGCTTTGCAGTGGGAAGTCCAAGTTAGAGATATCCAGGTTGCAAAGATCAAGTTAGAGATATATATGTATATATATCTTTCCAACCTGGATATCTCTAACAGGGAAATATATATATATATATATATATATATATATATACATAAATATTTATATATAAATATATATAACAAATATATATATATATATTCCCTGTTATTTAAGTAAGTTTCTATTTCTAGAATTTGTAGTGTTGACAACCCAACTTTTATATCCACTGTCTGCCTAATAGGTCTAATTAAAATATATGCACACAGAAGAAACTTAATTCCTGATTGCAGCATATTTAGGAAATATTTTTCTGGCACTGATTGCAGCATATTTAAGGAGTATTTTCATTTGTTTGTACTATATTATACCATTCAGAGTCATTCTCCAGCATCTTAAGCTTCTAATAGTTTTTAAAGCACTTGTTATCTGTCTGAGGTACTTATTATTGTCTGTCTAAGGGGTTTCAGTTTGTTAAGAAGTAATGAGCACAATCACTGTTTTCATCTATTCTGAATTTAGATCCTGTCTTTTAAAAGTGTATTTCAGAAAACTGTCTTGGTGGTATTGTACTATGTCTGGTTCTGACAGTACATAATAGGTGTGATCAAAGTTTTACATTTTGATTCAGAAAGCATCAAAAGCATTACTTTCATTAGTGCTAGATCTGCTATCTATAATGAACTTGGTTTATTTTTCTTGGTTTTGTGTCAACCTGACCTAGCCAAGAAATGCTCAGAGAAATGGTTAAAATTGTTTTTGAGTATCTGTGAGGCATTTTTGAACAGTGAGCACTTGGACAGGTGATCTGAGTAAAGTTCCCCACCCAGTGTGGGTGGGAAAGGACATAAAATCCCTAGAGAATTTGAATTGAATAAAAAGACAAAGAGCAATCAAATTCAGTCTTTGCTTGACTGATCAAGCTGAGTATCCATGTTTTATTGCCATTGGTTCTCATCAGACCTGGCATCTAGCGAATTGGCTCTCCTAGTGGAGAGGAAGGACTCTACCAATCATCTCAGGTCTCCTTGCAAGTCCAATCCCAGGGAACATGTATTCATTTTTTTACGCTTCATCTGAAATGTCAACGAAGAATTTGCTGTTTTTGTTAAAACTTGCATTGATCTGTTTTTTACTTTGTATTTCAACTCTGTATTTTTTATGACTTATTAATTTGTGGTATGAATGGGCATACCCCAGCTTTTTCACATGCTAAGGGTGCTATTCGTACTTCCTTGTGTCTAACTTTCTCCATTTGTAACACATACATAGTTTGTAAGTTTGTTGTTCCTGTTATTGTTATTAAGTGTATATATCTTTATTTATAACTATAATACCTTCCTGCTATGTGTTTTCCTTTATTATTTAATCATCTTTGATGCCTAATAATAATCTGCATTTTTCTTTTATCTGTAATTCTATTTTTTTAAGTCAGCTTTCCATTAGTAATTGCATTAGTTTCTTTATAGTATTTCTCTTGCTTTTTATATCTTCTAGCTGAAATATTTTGAATATGTTTCAGCTATTTAAAATTTACATTTATGTTTATTGTAATTTTAAATTTAAGTAAACTTTTAAACATAAACTTAAGTTTACTTCCACTATTTTATTTTGACATTTTTTGCCTATGCTTTTTTCCTTGTGTGTCCTATTGGTTTGATAGAACTTACTTTGTATTTATTAATCTTTCTTCACTGGGAATTATGTATTTTTGTAAGGAAATATGTTTTTGTATTTCCATTTAAAGGAACTTATTTATTTCATTAAATGTTATCCATTTAAACTTTAATATGGGTATTTAATAAAGTTGAAATGAATCATAATTTTTGCTTTCTCCCTAGACAATATAACAATTTAGGATGTTTTCTTTTTAATGACTCCTGGCATGTTTTTTATATTACTATTTTAGATCCACCTTGATTTTATGGTCTCTAAATTCATCATTCTTGTTTATCATCACTGCTTTCTTAGCAATTTTCTCAGCATTACCTAATAATTTACTAATAATTTGTCAGCATAATTTAATTTCCTTTTTTCCTTTTCATTGTTTTTAATTTCTAGAAATTATATTTGATTCTTTTCTAATCTGTATTTCCTCAGATTGTATTTTTTTAATTCAGGGTTTCTGTTTTCTGCTTTATAAACTTAATCACTTATGTAAAGTTAATCTTTTATATAAATTTACTCTATTATCTGAAGTTAGAGGTTACTCACCTGCTGATTAAAAGTGTTTGCGGATTCTTGTTCTCTATGGTTGATTTTCTTGTGTGCTTTCTAATTTTGGATTGTTCATCCTTAGCAGGCAATCATCTGTTGCCTGGATTTAGGATATTTCCTTTAAGACTGATTTTTCATTTAGTTCTACTAAGAGTCTTGCAAATTTACCAGCCTCTGGGAAACATATTATGCTAATTTCTAAGCTTTGGAGATTTAGAGCCAGCGACTGGTGGGAATTCAAACACCAAACTTTATTTAAGTCAGATCCCTGGTTGCAAATTCTTGGCAGATATTTCTCTTCTCTCTATCACACAATCAGACCCAAAAAATAAGTAAGCTACCTACTCACTGTCTCTCTGCTTGTGTGTATGCGTTTGACAATAATCTTTGGGAAATTATCAGTATGTTTCATGGGTCAAAAGTCATCAGTAGTCATACAAGTCCTCTACTGTATTTCTGTAGGGTGTATTGTTTTGTTTGCATGTAATGAACACCAAGTCATATCAGCTTACGGGAAAAATATATTAAAAGGATTCTGAGTTTTCAGTGCCCAAGGTAGAGAGAAATAGAAGGAAAGAATAAGAATAATTCTGGGGTTCACAGGTACAAATTCAGGGATTTGAATGTCATCAGTATAGTTTTATTTGTTTTCCCAAATACATTACTGATATCTTTCTCTGCATTTGATAAGCAGATAAGGTTTGTTATTTTTATTGAAGGTCAGGTGCATTGTGTTCATGAGGGAATTTCAGGAACTTCTGGCAAATTAATTTAGTAGGAAGATTTTGTTTTAGCTCCTGCTTCAGTTAAAAAAAATTCAGAGAAAAAGTCTGGGGTGGGTTATGGTGTATGCACCAAACAGAGTTTTTTTAAACACCTTTTTTCTTAATTACTTATTTTTTTTCTGTGATCTTCTGCAGTCTAGTTTACTAAACTTGAATCCTTCATTGTAGAGGGTGGACTGTGGATAATTAGGAAACATCGTTGGAACCCAAAAAAGTGAAGCTTATGAATAATTACTTTGAAACTCAGAAGGTTATGAACAATTACTTTTAAACTCATGATCCAGGTATCAGACAACTGGAATGGGAGAACTGGAATGGTGAAGTCCGATGTTACAGTTGCAGTACAAAGGGAGAGAATTAGAAAACAGTACAGAGAATGTCTTAGGTCACTGAAAGGAGTTTCATGCTTTGCCTCCCATTCTGGATAGTAAAAAAAATAATCAGAACCTCCAGCTGGCCTAGGTGATGTGAGAATGAAGAGGGCATGTGATTTCTTTCCACCTGGGTTGTGTGTCAGAATGGCAGTTAAACCTTTTGTGGGAAAAGAGAACCAGGACTGTTATATTGGGAGCTTGGGCAGGAGAGTGTGAAGGTGGCTTATTAAACAGATGCAAGTGCTTTTGAAAGTGGGATTCTTCAGAAGCAGATGCTGAGATAGGGTTTTGGGTACATAATGTTTATTAGAGATTCAGTATCTTTGAAGAGAAGGCAGGATAAGACAGGACAGGAGTCTAACTAATGCACCCTTGGTCAACTGGAGCATTGAAGCAAGCACTGCCAGTTAGAATTTCCTGGATGGCATGTACTGCCTGGAATTTTTATATTCTCCCTTTGCTATGTGGTTGGTTGTGGGCCACCAAATAATGTGTGTGACCCCAGGCCAAGAAACTTGCTGCTGCCTAGGCAGACTAGGGAGAGAGGACTGCTGTCTGATTCATACTCCTTACAGAGTCCCCAGTGCTTCTTTCCTGAGAGATTGGGGAGATGGATCCTTATGCAACACAGAAAGCAGCCATTATTTTCTTCCAATTTAGAATTTTCTTGTGGTGAAGACAAAGGCACAGAGTAGAGAACACCAGTTGTTTACTTTGTGGAAAGTGAGAATCCCTCAGCAGTTTCCAGAATAACAAAAATAACCTATCAAAAGACCCAGCAGGATTTTGAACTTTAATAGGTGAGAAAATAAGGCAAATTCCTGCTTCTGATCTCTAGCTCCATGTCATGGTATTACAGAAGGCATCTTGAGTTTGTCATTCAAGGGGAGAGTCCGAGATAATTAAATAAGGCTTTGTTATTTTCCCATAGAGTTGATTAAAAATGGATAAGAAGGTAAAATATAATAGAAAAAATTTAAAAATTAAGTTTGAGTTATGCTTTTAAAAGTCATAGCCACCTCAAGTATTTTAAATGAAATGAACTCTATTTGCTTTTCCAAAAGAATATTAAAGGTTCTCAAGGTGTCTGATAAGATTTAACTAAATATATTGTATGAAAGATGACTACGTACACAATATTTCACAATTTTTAAATTTTATATACTTAAGGAAAGTCCAGCTTACTGTTGTGATGTTATTTGAATTCATGCTTAAACTCATAGTACTCCCCGTTTTATTCATTCATTATGAAATATTCTTCATCTTATTTCTCCTTGTCACTTTATTCCTTGCTCAGATGTCAACTTCAGACAGACATTCCTGAATAACTTATTTATAATAGTCCTTTAATATACTTTAATTCTCTTCAACGATTTGTCACTGTTTATTTGATGTTTATTTGTTTGTTTACTGACTGGTCTTTCTCCTCACAAGAAAGAAAACCTTGAAAAGAGAATGCTCTGTTAATCATCTTTAGTGCCCAGTTCCCAACACCTAGTAGATGCTCAATAAATATTTGTGGAATGAATGAATCAATAGCAGTTAAAGTTACCAGTTTTGGAAATTTGTTCAACTATGCTTTTTTTTTTTTTTTGGAGAAAATGATATAAGTTGTTTTTTTCTTTACTTAGCTTCGTATATAAAACAAATTGTATCCATTTAAAATAAGACTCTGACAGGAATTTTAACATATGAAAGCACTAACATGATTTTAATTTGAACATATTTTTAAGGAATATTAAATTAGAACTTCAAATATGTGTTTTTGTAGGTTGCTGAATTAAAAAGAAATATTGTTAGATATAGTACTGGACCTGATTTGTTATTATAAATTTCTATTACTTCATTCCCAAAGCAAGATTGCATTTTGCTCACAGAAGTAAGACACTTTTGAGTATAACCTAGCAGTGACAATCCTTAGGAAAATAGCATTGGATTGAAAATAAAGATGAATGACCTGTTTTTTTCTCCACTTTTTCCTTTCTATACTCTGAAAGTCCTATAGTAGGTGGGAGAACCTGTGGGGAGAAATGAGATATTGTTAAAAATTACCAACAATGTAAGAAAACAAACAAACAAATAAATAAATTTATAGGGTAAAAAGTTCTTTCATGAAGAAATCCCACTGGGTGGAAGTATGGAGCTAGTTTTATAAAAAAAGACAAATAGAAATAAAACGCTTAAGGACTATGTTGCTATTTCAAGATATTAGTACCATTACTATTCTTAGAAAATATTTTTGTAGTTTTAGAACTTAAAATTGGGAAGAGATGACAAATGACCTCAAGGGATGTAGATGTGTGAGACTGGTGAGACTTGTCCAGACAGGATAGTTACTACTTTAATTTACTTCAAATGTCTTCAGTTTGTTAGAAGATCAGTGAAGAAAATACTCTAGAATTAACTATTTTGGTAAAGTATTTCCTTAGCTTATTTATCAGTCTTGGTCACATAATTATATCATTTTCATCTTCATTGAGATTTATGGAAAAGTGATAATGGATGAGTGAGATAGGATAACTCAGAGGAGCTGAAAAGTGGATAATACTTAGATTAAAAGTATGCTATTTGACTTTGAACTGATGCCTTACACAGGCAATCATGTTTTTCTCAGGGAAAAATATCTTAAATGTAAGACTGAATACAGAATAGTATTTAGTTATCTATTTTCATACATTAAACACATCTTAAAAACAGTGCAAATATAAGCAATACAATTCTAAATTATTGCAGCAATGTCTGTCTACTGACTAGTTTTTGAATGTAATTAAATGGAATGAGAAAGGTGTCATAAGAAATACATTGGTTTGTATTATTTCTTCTAGAAAGAAAATTTCCACTTAATAAATTCTAGAGGCAGGCACCAATAGAGGCTTGCCTATTGAGATCAGTTACTGTGAAGGTATGACTGTAGACAAGTCATCTCCATGGTAATTTAAATAGCTTTGGGCTTGAGATGTTGGGAATGTAAACCTTAAATTCAATACGTATGTGAAAAACAAGTCACCATGTATTCTGATATATTCAGTGTGATGGAAGAATAATTTGTTTTAATCCTCTGTAGGAATAAATCTGGGCTTTAGAAAGGGCAGATATCCTAGAAATACACAGAATAAAGCTCCAAATGGTGATCAGAACAATCTTTGTAAGTATAAATCTGTTTACATTACCACTTGGAATAATAATCTTTTATTTCATTGTTTTCATGTTTGACTCCACAATCTTTATCCTGACCTATAAAATTATTTGTGGTATTACCTCTTCTTCTTTTCCAGGTTTTATTTCAATTACTTCTTTCTTCTCTGTTTCAGTAATGTTGGATTTCTTTCTTTTGCTCAATGAGCTGTGTTTGCATCAGCTATAAGTTCTTTCCTCTTGTCTGGGAACAGGGGAAGAACCTAAATTCCCTTGTTCACTTAAGTCCTACTCATCCATCAGATTTCAAATATCATTTTCTCAGAGAGGCCTTTTATGGCTTATCGAGGTCAGTTCATCTTCCCAGGACAAGCTCTCAAGGCATTAATTGCATTTTCTATGTTATAAGATTATATGATGAATGTATTTTACCTCACTTGATTGTAAACTCCATGAAGGCAGACAATGGGTCAGATTTTTTGTCATCATTGAGTTCACACACAGCTTGAGCTTTTTATCTGTGAAACCATTCCTTCTCTCACTTGGTCACTCTATACTGCTATTTTTGAATACTAACTTTGAGCTTTTTTAGTACTCTCAAACTATGACCATAGCAATTCCTCCCCTTTTATATACTACCTGCACTCACCTGAATGCAAAATGGCATTGATGATGGCGTCATTGTGCCTTCATTGGGGGGAAGGATAGAGAGAATGGAAAAATAAAGTTTTATGGTTCAATTATCAGTGCCAGCAGTCATTCATCTCTTGTGTGTAAATTCCTACTTTCTGCATCAGTTCCCCTACAGTTCTTAGTAAAAGAGATATGATGATAAATTTTCATGACTACAATTGTGGCAAACTTATGTGATGAGAAGTCATTTTATCTTTTCATAACTTGAAAGACTAGAGATCATCTTATCAATATGAATTTCTCACCAGCAGAAGAGAAAATAATACTTGTGTTTTAAATGCATTATATCATGATCTGTAAATTTCTCAAAGAAATGGGTGTCAGAGGCTTCCGGCTGAGACTGGTCAGGAATCATGCTGGGAATGAAGAAAACTCTTGGGAGTTGCATGTGGAATGAAGAAGAAATGAGATGGAAGAGATTGATGATGATCAGAGAGCAATTAATTCACAGACCAGGGAACACAGAGCATAATCTGAATTGGTCTGATTTAATGCAATTATGAACATCCTTATATAGTTTGGCAGGGAGTAATTACAATAATTTAGTAAGGAAGGTAAAACTTGATTCCAAAGCATATGTGATAAACAGCAGGGGTACAGGTGATAACATAGGAATTTATCCCTGGGGGGTGAATCATCATCTTCTGTTAGTTATAATTCTCCTGAGACATTCCAAGGAGGTTAGGAAACTGTGTTACAGGTAAGAGACGGGCTATTAACCACCCTCTAGTGTGCCAGAAGAGGTGAGATGAGATAAAAAGTGTTCTCCTTATCCCATAGCTCTTCCCTCATTATGTTCCCACATCTCTCAGAAAACTTCATTCTACTCTTATCTGTCTTCAGAACATTGAAGACAGCATTGAATGATTGACCTGTGGTGGGTAACAGTGTCTCCATTGCTCCAATATTAACTCTTAAGAGACGTTCCTTAAGGTAACAACAAGTTAATGTGTGAATCCCCTGCCCCCAGTATCCCACAGGAACTAATATTTTACCTAATCTGATTTTTGCTTGAGCCATTTCTTCCCTTTCTTTGACTAGATGTGAACCCATGAATACCACTTGTGGGGGACAATAATGATTCATACTTTCATTCAATGGATGATTCATACTTTCAATCCCAGCCTTTTTGGCTGTGTCAATCTCTCTTGTCCTTCCTTGTGTTCTGGTGCCTCAGTTCTTTAAAGTTAAGCTATACCATCTACAATCCTATTATCATTTTAATAACCAGATACAATTCTATCTAAACTATCAAAGTTAGAGAATTAAAGAATTCCAGTAAAAGAGGAGGACGTATTGAGAGAAAAATCAAACAAATAACTGGGGAATACTATTTAGTAAGTTATTCTTCTCCTACTGAAGTTCATTACTGCCTATGAAATCTGAGACATAGCTTGGATCTATTAACAGTGCAATTTTTGTATATTATGAGGGTACATTTTATTATGATGAACCAGAAGTTCTATATGAACCAAGAGAAAATAACAAGGAAGTATAATATATACTGACAACTGGGTAGGAAGAGAAAAGTGCTCTGAACTTATAAAATACTACAGAGAGAATACAGATAATTTATTGGAGTCTACGGCCATACCACCCTGAACGAGCCCGATCTTGTCAGATAATTTATTGGACATGAAAGGTAGCTCACTGATTAGTAATATATGGTGGGAACCATTGCTGTAATGAAAAATTACTACAGTAGTGGAAAGGGTTTTAATTTTTAGGGAAAAAGTGATAGGATGATTTTAAATAAATGATATATTGTAATTCCTACAAAATATTCTAAATTTCACAAAATGTGTGTGAATTTAACAGAAAATTTCAGTTGTTGATATTAAACTTTTTTCCTTTAAGTCAGCTAATATTCAGATATTACCTAGTGAACAACAATGGGATACTTCCCATTTTGCACATAGTAATATTCTAAAAATAAGACTGAAATGTTTCCTTGTTTATTTTAGTACTATGGTTATTTATAGTGTAGCTATTTTAAATCTTCAAAATATTCTATTGTAATGTGTGAGTTTTTCTTAATGTGAAGACTTTATGAAGTTTTTTCAAATATAAAAGCCCAGATTTAGGATTAGAAAACATTTGGGGGTAATGAGCTATAGCTTGTGAACTCATGACATCAACAGAAGCAAATGATATTAATGAGAGGGACTAAGAATTCATTTATCAATCTATGTAAGATTATGAGTTTAGATTGGTAACAGAAGTAATCAAACACGATGGTAATCAAACACGATGGTTGATGTGATCTTGATAAAAACTCAGTTGTAAGTGATCATGTTTTGATTATTACTGGTGGAGCTTGGGTGTAATGGAAGGAACAATCCATTCTGTCACATGAGTATGGGCTCCAAATTCAGGAAGCATATATTGGGGGCAATTGACTGAGGAAAATCGATACTGCAACTAAAGTCTCAAGACCTTAGTGCTTAATGTTGACTTGACAAAAAACAAAAAACAAAACTGGTTTTTGGCAGCTAGAAAAGGAAGAAGTAGCCACAAGGAGACAAGATTTTGAATGATCCATGTCAATCTACATAAATTCCATTTGACATAAATGCTAGAATCCAAATGACTGAATCCAAATATCATTTTAGTATTTCTAACCTTTAATAAATCAGTAGGCAAGTTCTTTCCACATATGCTCGTGAACAAGATGGGGACAAAGAATCCTGAATAATTAAAAACACAATCCAGTTACTCTACCATAGGGGTTAGATTTATAAATTAGTGTTAACTGATCAGAAAGTTTCTAATAGTGTATTTTAGGGTCTAATTTTGACTGTGGCATGTGGAATTAACATTTCATTAGTGAATATATTAAAAGATAGCAACAATAAAAAAGAATAATAATAAGAGCTTTAGAAGTTTATTTCCACACACAGCCAACCCACTCCTTCTCCTTCTAGTAAAACCCCATTCTCCAATTATTAACTATATAATGTGTACTCAAGGGAAAAATCCCATGTTCAGTCACTCATTGAAGATAATCTTTGTGCCCCTATAACATTTAGTCAATGCTTACCATGGAAATGGACATGAGGGAACATTTTGAATTCTAAGTTGTCTGGGAAAGGTCCTAAGAATCAAAGAAGACAATTGCTCTCTTGGGAATCTACCCAAAAGAGACCTCTATGAGGTTACAAAGGGACACCTGTGCTCAGATATATACTGTAGCACTATTTATAATTATGAGGACTTGGAAGCAACCTAAATGCCCCAAACAGATGACTGGATGAAAAAAATGTAATATATATATATATATATATATATATATATATATATATATACTATGGAATATTACTCATCAATTAAAAATGACAAATTTGATGATTCTTTGACAACATGAATGTACTTAGAAGAAATCATATTAGTAGAAACAAGTCAAAAAGAAAAAGACAGAAACCAGAAGGTTTCACTAATATATGGGATATAGGTAAAAAATAAACAAAAGCCATGAGGAAAAGTCAAAACAAGCTAAGCACCAAACTGAAGCACACAACTTCGGGCAGGGGTGAAAGTGGGGGGGGGATGGTGGGGAGGCAGGGAGGGGTAAATCCCTGGGATTACAATGATGTGAAATTTATATCTAAATAAATTTTTAAAAAGAATCAAAGAAGATGCTGTGTCTTCAGGTGTTGGATCTACCATAGCAAAAGTGGAAAAGATGCTAATGTTATCAATAACCTTGGAGGGAACAAACCATATACCTAAGTATATAGGGAAGAAAGACCCCAGCTCTTGATAATGTCCTTAAAACATTGAATAAACTGAATTTTGGGTCTATCTATGAAGTAAAACTTCCCCACTATGACAGTCAAGACAGAGTTGTCCTTATGTAGATAATTAAAGCAATATGTTCTGTATGTACATTATATAGAGATGTAAACTGAAGCTTAGTAAAATGAAGAGATTTGCCCAAATCAACTATTAAACTGAAAAGGTGAGGCACCAAAGCTCAGGCTTCCTTGACTTTGCCACATGAATTCTTTGTTATTATAACAAAAACGTCTTTAATTAAAATACAGAAAGGATAATTATAAAGTTTTTAGAAGGACAGCAAATATGTTTAATGGCAAGTTAAGACCCCAGGAACTGTTTTCTCTACATCCTTGCCAGCATTTGTTGTTGCTGGGAGTTTTATGGGGATTACACCCAAGAGGAGAAATGAAATATTGTACAAAAATGAACAATGATTTAAGAAAATAAAAATTAAAAAAAAATCCCCCAAACTCTGAAAGTTAGGATGACCGTTGAAGCTGCTTTTGTCCTGATGGCATTTTACTCAACTAGGTTTCCTTGAGTTTCAGGTCTGTGACCTTGTGAACGCCTTGTGGAGAAAAACTTTCTGAAAAAATGAAAATGAGGGAGGTTAATGCAGGAAATCTGATGACTCAGAACTACATATTATGGACAGTGAGATCTATGAACTAGACCTGTCCCCATTCGTTTCTTCACCACCAGAATCATACTAAGCAGAGCAGGAGAAAAGAAAAAAAGTCCTTTAGATATCATATTATATGTGAAATTTTGAATTGGAGAATTAACATGACAGCAACAAAAAAAAGAATCATCCAATCATGAGTGGTGTGCATGCAAATGTTAGCCAAAAGAAAATAGGTGCAACTCTATTACTCAGGCAAAATTGACCTAGTATAATAAGATAACTGGCAGACACTGGATGAGTTCCTTCCAACACATAAAAGTTCAGTTCTCAAGGAAGTTATAAAAATCATGTACATGAATATCTAACACCTACAGCCTCAAAATATGTGATGGGATTTTTAGATCAAGGTAAATAAATTCTAGTCATGGTAGTAGTTTTTAGAAGACATCTCTCATTAGTTGATACAACAAATAGACCAAAAAAATGAGTATGATATAAACTGTAAAATTAGCATTCTTGACCTAACAGACTCCCAAACTCAAGAATGTATGGCATATGTGGAAAGATTCCAAATTTGAAATGTGGAAAACATTTAAAAATTGATTGTATTCCATGAAGAAAGCTTCAAAAGCTTCAAAAAAATTAAAAGTGCTGAAATGATATACAATGTTTTCTTTCACCAAAGTACATTTAAGTATAGAAAACAATTTAAAAAGATTAAGATGAAAATCTTAAACCAGGAAATTTGGAAGCACAATTTTATATAACTCATGTTTCAAAAAAGAAATCATGCCTGGGAATGATGATTAGAAATTGGAGGATATTCTTAACCTAATAAGTGGCAATAGAAAATACAAAGTGAGAGGCTATAGTCATAATACAATAATTAGAATTTTGTTGCTTAAATATTTATCTTTGGAAACATGACTGGAAATGTCAGTCATATGTCTAAAAATTAGAAAGGGCAGTAAAAATAAAATAAAAATTATGTAGGAAGTAATATGATAAATACAAGAGCAGGGATTAATGATCTATAAAATGAAAGTGTCAAGCAAGCCAGAAGTTAACTGTTTTGGAAGATCAGTAAAATTGATGAACTTCTGTCATGTTTGATGAATAAAGGGGAAAATATATAAATAACCCATGGAAATATAAAAAGGAATAAAATACGGGTGCTGCAGGCAGTAACAGGATATTATGATTGCACATGCCTATAAATTTGAAAATATGAAAAAAAGTTCAAATTCCTAGAAAAAGGTAACTTTTTTCAAGTGAGTAGAAGTAAAATAAAAAATGGTAATACTTCTCTAAACACAAAATGAATTCAGTAACCAAAGATTTTTTATAAAGAAAATGTCACACTGAGATAGCTTATATTATTGATTTTTGTCAGATAAGCAAGAAGTAATTCCTTTTTTTAAAGCCAATTCGCCCAGAAGGTAGAATAGAAGGAAACAGTCTAGCTCACTTGATAATGCTCATGCAGTTTTGGTACCAAATAAAATGAACCCTCAAAAGCTGAAACCCACCCTGTGTTCCTTTTGCCCACAGCTTCCCTATTAAGCAATTCTACCTGCTGTTTCTTTTTCCAACCTTACCAATTAATTTAGATAACTTATGGTTATCTCTGCTACAGCATCAAGACTAATATTCTTCTCAAACAATTCTGCTTCTCCAGATAAATAAAACCTAACAACTTGGGTCTAACCCTTACAGGTCAGGTCAGATCCAGAAGGACCTGACCTCCAATCTGTAAAAGTTCAAGAGTTTACTACCCCCAGTGATCTTCAACCAACTCTTTATTCCCCCTTTCCCTATAGCTTTACACAATGCTCTGCCAAATGTGTGCACTGGTGTGCACCAAACCATTCTTCAATCAGTGAAATTCAACTCTTGTTCTCCTGAGATCCACTTCTAAAAATTTAGTATAAGTCCATTCCCCTTGCTTATATTAAAGGAGATAGCTCTTGATTCCGGTTCCTGCTTCCATTTTGCCAGCTCTGCAGTCAAGCCTCCTTTTCAAAAATCTTCATGGCTTATTCATAGAATGTATGAGCATTGTGTAATGAGCTCTAATTTTTTCAGTATAAAAATACTTAGTTTTCAGAAGATATTGAAATATTTCTCTTTCTCTGGAAGCTGTGTGCCTGTTATTACTAACTCTAGTCAACATACACATATATGCAAATTCATGAAAAAGTTAAGCAAAATCTCTGGATGCAAAGTTAATACCCTGCAATAAACAATGTGCCATGTTTTATTATTCACAAAAAAGGATAAAATTTGAATTTAACATTTAAAATGACAACAGAAATATCAAGTAGTTTGGAATGTTTGTCAAAAGTGTGCAAGATATTTATGGATAAATTTATACCATTTTTGAACATCATTAAATATTTAAATTAGCAAATGGTTCATGATCATGAATGGGAAAACAATGTTGTAAAGATGTCACTTCTCCCCAAATTGATCTGTAGATTTATAAGGTTCTTTCTAAGGGCACGATAGATCGGTTGTTACTGCTGCTTGCTGCTGCTATTATTTTTATTGAAATTGAGTTTATTATAAAATTTTCATGGAAATGTGAAGAACCAAGATATTCTTGAAGAAAAAGAGCATGAATTTTGGTGAAATTGCTCTAACAGGTATTTCAATTTCATATAAAGTTGTAAAAAAGTGTATTGCAGTAGAGGAGGTTTAGAGAAAGTTCAAAGGAATAGATTGAGAAACAGACCCAATCATCTACAAATGATGTAGCACTATAGTTATGTAAGGAAGTGATGGCCTTTGTTATTTATGGTAGGGGGAAATTAAATATTGAACAGAAAATGAGCAGAAATCATTACCAGTTTTCCACCCATGCAAAAAAATAAAATACAGGTAACTTAAAGTTAAAATTTTAGACTAACCAATAAAAGAATATACTTATATATAGAAATATTTTATTAATACATGTAAAACTGTAATCTAAGGGAAATTTTATGACAAAAATGTGAAGACTATAAGAGCAGAAAATCAAAGTAGAAAATGCATCATATTTAAGCAGTAAAATATTCACAATATACAGAGATTCCTACAATTAATTGGATAATCAGATTACTAAATAGAAAAGTAAAGAGTTTATAAGAAACTATTCAACAGAAAATCCAGTTGGGCAATGGACAAATAAAAAGTTGTATCTATTTAATTTTTTTATTAAAAATACAACTTATGGAAACAACTAGAAATCATTACTTACCATTGTTAGGATGTGAAATTACAAAAGTATATTGCGTGACAAGAATAGAAGTGTAGCTTTTCTTTGGTAAATGTTTTGGGAATAGTACAACAGTAATTAGTAAAGTTGAAGATATGCAAAATAATTTTCCCCTCCTAATATGTTCCCAGGAGATTCTCCTACTTGTGTGTATCAGTGGATAACTATATATTATTTTAATATTCTTAAGATTTAAAAATAGCTCCAACTTAAAGCAATACACATGTTAATCAGCAGGAAATGGATCAAAAATTGAGCTATGCTCATAGAATGGGATGACATACAACAATGAAGTGGAATATATAGTTAGTGATTACAATGACTGAATGAATGAATCTGAAAAATATAGTGATAATCATGAGCAGCAATTTAATAATAGGCAGAGTGTTATTCCACCTGAAGCTCAAAAACCAAGAAAAATATATTATGTTGTTGAAAGCAATGAATAATTTTTGTGAAAGTCAGAATATTAGGTATTTCTAGACAGGAAAGGGAAGTATGTAGAGGAAGGCATAGGTCCAAGCTTTCTAGGATGCTGTCACTGTCTCCTTTCAGAAAATAAATAAATTATTGATACTTTGGCTGGGAGATTGAGGTTGGAATTGGAAATTACTACTAGAAGGCAAGGGATTTCTTTTGATGATGATTACAATATTCTGCAATGTGGTGAGATTGCACACTCTGTAAATGTAATTATTGTGTGTTGTCTTCATCCTAATGATAATAATTCTATTGGCTAGAAATACATGGGGATACTCATGTGGGTCCTTGGTGAGTTTCCCATATATGTTTCCCTTGTTATTAAGTTAGGAATAGAACAAGGATTGGACCAGTCCTTAATGTTTTTGATGGTCTTATACCAATGACCATCAGAAAGTTAGAAAATATACAGGTTTATTATTTACAAGACCTGGAAATTGCTCAGCATTCCTGAAGCAGAGAGGTAATGAATGAAGAGGTAATGAATGAATGAGAGGGGAAGGACGATGGGATAGGAGAAGGGAGGGAAAATGGATGGGACCAGGGAGGGAGAGAGAGAGAATAATAATGCACAGATCATGGTATAGGTTTTATCAGGATAGAAGGTATGGGGTATAGAGGGATTCACTGCTGATGAGCTTATAGCGTTAATAGCAGGTATTTGAATCATGTGGGAGAGACAAAACAGGGAAAAGTGAAGACAAAAATCAGTTTTTAACTAACCAGTTGTCTAAAATAACCAGGAGCTGTAAAAAAAAAATGGAGCCTCAGATGGGGGAGGTAGCCTGGCTCCTCCATGGTGTGACCCACAATGCGCTTTTTTGAGCAACCATTTTCCAGCAGGAAGCCTCTTTGACATGGCTGCATCTGAAATGGGTGAATTGTATGGTCTGTGAATTTTAATGAAGCTGATCAGTTTTACCACAAGTAAAATGAGGATGAAAAGTGGAAGGTCTAGGAAGATAGATTTTGACTCAATGTGCAAGGGTGGGAGGTGAATATATAATTGAGTTTCATGGAATGGTCTGCCTCTGTATTGGGTGACTTTCACTACCCCTTCCTCCTATACAATGGTTGTCTTACTTGAGTTACTTAATAACAGTGCCAACTTTTCACAGTATTTTAGAGATAATTCAAGTAAATCAACATAATTTTAGCATATGCTAAAAGCTCTGAGAAAATTTGTTAAAAAGTCCAAAGAAAAACACATGACCTGTTCTGTGCATGGCTTAGCATTTAAGCAAAGTTTCAAAAATGTAATGCAGATTTAAGAAAGAAAACTGTATTTAATCAGAATTGTTATGGGATGTGTTTATATGGCTTTCATCCCAGAAGTTTTCCTATTGTCCAGCTTGTTTTCTGGCTATGGGGTGTAGTGAATGGATTGGCAGATGGAGATTTTCAGGCATACACATAAAATGTCTTTTCACATATGCCCCTTGAGGTCAAGCATGCATAGTGGATTGGCAGAAGACAATAGGGGATAGTGAGCTCGATCTATCTATCTATCTATCTATCTATCTATCTATCTATCTATCTATCTATCTATCTATCTATCTATCTATCTATCTGTCTGTCTGTCTGTCTGTCTGTCTGTCTGTCTGTCTGTCTGTCTGTCTGTCTGTCTGTCTGTCTGTCATCTATCATCTATCTATTTAATCATTCTATCTATCTATAATCATTCTATCTATCTATCTATCCATCTACATATATATATATATAATATCTATATCAGTACACATTATTGTCTTTATATGGGCATATGTGGAACCTTAAAGACATTTTATAGATTTGTGTCTTGAAAAACTAATGGGCTCTGTCATTTCATTCTTGTTACTTAAAATACATTCGAGATAAATCCAATATAAAATGGCTAAAATTTCAGCTTCAGTACCAAAACTAAAAATATGAAAGCATGAATAAGTCCTGTCTTGGGTGACTATCTAACTTAAATTTTATTTTTACACTCCTCCAACAACTTATTGCTTAGGACTGATAGGGCAGATGCAATCTGTTATGAATTTATAGCTGAATGAGGTATAGTGTTTCATGTTCAGATGCTAAATCAATACTGCTTCAACTGTTCTTCAACTTAAAACTAAGCATTGTACAGATGAAGATATATGGTTATGATGTCTAAGTGTTATTATTCCATTTTCTGAACATGAGTACAGGAAAAAATATTTCTAGAATGGCAACGATCTGGATTTTTTCCTGATGATTTTATTCTGATTTTTATTTTCTCACCTTTTGTGGTTTTGTATATCCAAATAATAATAGATACATTAAAATACAACACAAAATGTTAGTATAGAGGCAGCCATCAGAATTTATCAATGTCTTGAGGGAACTCTTCATCATTATATTTTGGTGTAAAAACATTTGTATCTTCCCATCATAAAACCTTAGTTATGTGAAAGATGTAAGCTCTCATCTACAGAATTTCTAGCTTTTCAGTTTTCATATTTGCTATCTAAGTTCAGGCTTTCAGAATTGCTCATGATTTTTCTAATTGATTGTATAGCTTCTTATATATCTTTCTCTTCCATTTTTTACATTAATATCACTCTACCATAAATCATCTTCACAACACACACACACACACACACACACACACACACCTATTATCAGGGTTTGTCTGGTAAATTCTAATACCCAAAGCAAAAAAACAAGAAACACCTATGGTTAGTTTATCTTCCTACTGAAAACTACCAGAATGTATTTCTTATATGTGTCCTGTAGTAATAAAATACTTTCCTCCAATTTCTTATGTATCATTTAATCTTACAATTTAAGAATGCTTATGTTGGTCCACACTGTTAAAGCTGTTTTAGAAATGGAAGTGTGTCTATTATTTAAGAAAATATAGCTTCCAAACCTTTATGATTTTGGTTCCTTGTTGATGAAGTAGGGTGGATATTGTATAGATGAAAAGAATTAAACACTTCCAAATATATATTACATATTGCAGGCAAAATTATTGAAGATTGCTGACAAAGTAGATGTAATAATGAGAAAAATAGACCATTAAGATAAATTCTATGTTTTTGCATGGACAGTTAGAATTGTTATTGATATGTGGAATATCATATATAGGATATACTGTGTATATGTACATGTATGTGTGTGATAATAATTTCTATTATGTAACTGTCCATAAGGATTCTTAAGGATTCTTAAGACTCCTCCAACATAAAAAAGTGGAGTAGGAAGAACCATAAAAGATACTAAGAAAAAACAATCAATGAAATGGAAGTAAAATCAGAAGAATGTGCTATCTCAGAAACTGTGGTAGATTAAATTATGTGTAGTTATTGACTCTATGTCTCAAAGGTGGAATTCATCTTTGCCTATATTATACAGAAGTATACTTTCATATAAGACTGTTGTAGCAGGTATGAACCCAGAGTTTAACTTAGAGCAGAGTTATGGCAAATAGAACACAGAAGCTGACATTGTAACTGGAATCACATATAGTTTTCGCTCATCCAAGTACTAACCAGGCCAAACCCTACTTAGCTTCCAAGATTAGATGAGATTAGACATGTTCAGGGTGGTAAGGCTGTAGACATGAAGCTTTCTTAAGTCAATAAAATTATACTGCTATTTTTATAAAATTTAATCCAGTCGAAGTAGACTAATGCAGCTACAAAAAGATTAATTTCCATGAAACAAATTGATCAATTAAGTGGAACTATTACACAATTGTGTAAGATATGGTACCTATAAAGGAATCCCTTAGGTTTAAGATAATTTTTTGTCATTTAAAACTGACTGAAAGGAATTTGTGAACAGAAAGTGAGGAAATGAAACAGTAAATATAAACATATTTTCAGAATATTTTTATATCACATATTTTCTCTGAAAATATGGCAGTGGTGCTCCAATTGGAGGTAGATATATGTCAAGGAATGCTGTTTGGAGAGAGGAGACAGTAGGTAAGCTGAGGCATAACAATTAATATAAGGGAGTAGTTAGAAATACAAGAGAAAGAGAAGATTAATCTGAGGAGGAAAATACTGAGAAACTTAAAGGTTATATGCTTCAAAGTCTAGGGTGAAGACTTGGTGAAGAAGGGCCCTTGTAACAAGGGAGGATAGTCTATGTAAGTTATGTAAGGTGGACCTGTGGTTTGGGTAGAAGATGGGAAATTTCATTTGAAACTGTTTTCTGAGATGTGTATGGTGAATTATTAACTAAATATAGGACCATAAAGGAAAGTAGGAGATCGTGGAGAGAAGGCAAAAACAGAATTGCCATGTCCAGAATGGGGAGGCAATTATACCAGGGGAAAGGACTAGGATGACTAGGTTAGAGTTGAGTATTACTTTGAGGTTTAGGATCATGAATGTAAAGGAAAACTATCTAGGCCACATATGTGTTATTTTCCTGCAGTATTTAGCATCTTAAATGTAGGTATGGAGAAGCAGATATCAGGGTCAGTCAAACTTGGAGTTTTGCCAGATGTTACATCAGTGAGAGGGAAGGATGAGGTGTAGAGGATGTCTTCAAGGAGATATTATGATTATGATCATGGGATGTAAACTTAGTAAGGAATGAAAGAGAGGATGAGGTAATTGATAACGGAATTGAAGATCAGTGAATGGACTGAAGGTTTAGTGCCTATTGTAGCTCAGTGCTATTGTATATGCAATGAATAATTCGAATGAATGTGTACTGCTATTACTGCTGGAGGTTAATGGTGTTGGACAGGAAGTAGTGCAGATCCAGGTAATGTTTTCCTGGATACCAAATAGGATGTGACTCATTGTGGTAAAACATTTTTTGTTTAATCTCCTTTCCATTGCTGAAGTGTGCAGAATTCTGGTAATGACAGGAGAAATACAGAAAAAAATACAGACATAGAGCATCTCACATTAAAGAATCACCAGACTGCAGCTTTACAAAAGAAGCCAGATATGTTTTGGAGATTATAATGAAAAGAAGCAAGGCCTTTCTCTGAAATCAAATGGAAAAGGTGTAGTACAAAATACATATGTCTTTGTTTTAAAATGTGTGTATTAATCATATTTTATGGGAAAACCAACAGAAAAGACTTTACTATATTGCTCCTACCTTATAAAGAGGATAAAGAGACCTCCAGAAAAGGTACTTAGTTCAAATTTCATGTTTTCTGAAAAAAAATAAAGCTATACCTGGAAAAAGCCTACTGACTAAACTTTTGGAATCAAATTTATATAATTCTTCTCTTTTATAAATACTACTAGAAAGGTAGTAGTATTTCTGAACATGCTCCTTTTCTGAAGTCTCAAGATCAAAGATAAATAGAAAGCAACTTCCTAATATGCATTATTGCAAAGTTATGTAACATTTCCTTGATATTTTATCTATTTTTTGTTCTTTTAAAATTTTATATAACTTATAATTTTTTGTTCATGTTATTTATAAGTTTACTTATGATCTTTTTCCTTTTAAGAGTATTTTTCTCAATAAATATTGGATCTTTTAAATCGTGATATCAAAAATTAAATATTTTCAAAAGTTTCATTAGGACTTTGAGTTTTAGTTATTAGTCACAGCTATGTGGAAGTGAATGGGAATAAGTTGCTAGGTAAAAGTTAGGAAATCCAGTCAAATCTAAACTTTAGATAAATAATGTATAAATTTTAGTTTAAGTATATTTAAGGAGATATTTAAATTTTTTTTTAATTTTAAAAGGAAAATTTATTAGGAAAAGGAAAACACTTGTACAGACACAAGTGGGTAGAAAGCTTCAAATTCAAATTCTACTGGAACTTCTAATTAAATTTAGTGTCATAATATTGTTTATTAAATCTGAAAACTTAACGTGGAGAAATTATCAGCAGTTTGTTTCCATTTTATCATTATACCAAAGCTGCTTCAAAGGCTATGACCAATGTACTCTAGGACACACCAAAACAGCTTAATATCAATCTATGAGAATGGTGGCCATCTTAGGATGAGAATGACATATAATTAAAATGCCAATTAAGGTAAACTTGCAAAGAGGAGACTAAATCAATCGATGGTCATCACTAAGAGCTAGAGCTATCAGAACTAGACCAAAACCACCATTCAGAATTCCACTACCACCGTGTCCCAGGAATGTCCCCATCTCTCTGTGAGATTTACTCTTATCACCATGTAAAATGATGATCCTAATTACTTGTAGTGTTTTTGTAAGGATTAAGTATGGTTATTTATGACATGCTTAGTACAGTGACTTGTACATGGGTATTATTAAACTGTTATACACGCACTTTCAGGTGATAACATTTTGCACAAACTGATGTGAGACAGAAACTAAAACCAATGTATTCCACTCAGATAGTCATAAGGTCAACCTCAGTTCTGCTTACCCGGTGTGTTTTTATGCTTGGCCATCAGATTTAGAATTACATGCACATGTGCTAGATACTGATTTAAATAGTAATATCCTACAGATTTAATTATACTTATTTTCTTGATAATTTTCTATCAGATGTAATAGATGGTGGATAAATATTTGCATCTATCTGTGTATTTATCTAAAACCTATGAATAAGTGAAATTAAGTAAATCACTGGGATTATCTTTAATATTTCCTTATTTGTACCCAAATGACTTCTTTATTAGCCCAATAACTATTTATTTGATAAAAAGAAAAGCTCGTTGTTATCTAAATGATGCCATTAGGTGTAGAAAAGTGGTAGATTGGGTTTTTTACTGGAGGTTCATTATTGTTAATGCTTTTAATTATATTTGATCCATGTAATTTCAAAAAAGATTATGAAAGGATCTGATCGCATAAATCCTGTATTCTTACCACATTTTAGTTAAAGTTAGGTAGAGGCTAGGGTAATTAGATATGATAGTACATGAGTCTAAAATACTGTTTTGTTGAATAATCTGATTTGTCATAATTGAATAATCTTTGCATGCTATTTAAAATATATTGAATTTTAAATATTTCAATGTAATTTTTAACACTGTAGAAATTATTCCAGTATTAAAGCACGTTAGTGGAAAAATTATGGAAGTCAACATCCACATTAACACTTTTTATAAAAATAATTACTCAAATCCCTAAAAGAGTATGCAATATTAGAACTACCTAACTAATAAGGAAAGAATGTAGCTGTTCAATCCTCTAATCTTTTGGCTAAATTTCAACTAATGTTGGACTTTTCTATTGTTATTCAAAATGCCAATTTATAGTTAATTTTTTTTGCCATTTCACTCTTTGTGTTATTCAGCATTTTCAGAAAAATTATTTAAAATTACTACAATTCAAGATGCCTAGGGATTAAGTAAGAAGGAAAGAAGTAAGAATTTCAAGAC
This sequence comes from Uropsilus gracilis, assembly GCA_004024945.1. Taxonomy (NCBI): domain Eukaryota; kingdom Metazoa; phylum Chordata; class Mammalia; order Eulipotyphla; family Talpidae; genus Uropsilus; species Uropsilus gracilis. The sequence goes on from PVHY01003785.1 coordinate 81,492, forward strand.
TCAGTGGGACTCTGAAATTTCAGGCACATATTATTTTCAAAAGATACATTGTTTTAATTGGAGATTTTCATTTTGATTTTATAGATTTTGTCTGGAACATTGTAAGTTCTTGAAGGGGAGCAACTATTTCTGTTTTCTTGGGAAAAATAAGCTTAATTGTAGTAACTAGCTATTAGATTCCTTGGGTTACTCCGTTGTCGTGGTAATAAGTTTTTTTTTTTTTCCCTTTAAATAGAGGGAGTATATGTTATTGTAAGGTTTGAACAAAAATTTAACTCCCACAGTAGTTAGGAATGCAGTGTGTTTGTCTTTAACATAACACTTACTTCCATTGTATTTTTGGTAAGCACTGATAAGATTCCTATTTGCAGGTAAAAAATCAAGAATAAAGAAATAATACTTGCCTAGTTGTAAGCAAAAATATCAGTGCACCTGTGAAAAAATATGGAATTCTTCCTCCTTGTATTTAGTGGGAAATGTAATACTTAGTATATTGGCCTGGAACATATCATTTTAAATTTGATAATAACTACAAAATTTTGTCTAGTGCTGTAAAGATAACAGTTTTCTTACAATCTTCATCTGCTTGTTAAGGGTTCCTGAGCAACTAATAGAGCATTGTGACAGGCTATCAGGGATATTTTCTTCAGTTAACCTAAAGAATTAATTCTAATTTTAGTGGCATCAAGTTTTATCAAGTTTCTTTCATTATTTTCAATTAAACATTTACCCTTCTTATCTGAATTAATGAAAGTGTCACCTCTTCATAAGGATGCATCTCAGGAAATAGACTGCATGTCTAACTCTAAAAAGCATTCAAACATGCTTAAATTAGGCCAGGCATGGTGACGCGTGCCTTTAATCACAGCCTATGGAGCGAGGCCAAGACTAGGAATTAAAATAGTAATAAAGTTGTTTCTCATCAGGTGTCTTATGTCTGTATCTGTCATATTGACAGTCATTCTCGATAACTGGCAAGTCGGTTAAATCTCAAGCTAGTCACAATCTCAGTCTCTAATATAACTAGAAAATAATTTCTGTTTTCCACTTTGGAGACCAATATACTAAGGAAAAAAGATTCTGTAATTCTGTTTCATGTTTGCTAATTTCTTGCATGATAATTGATGGGAAGTAAGATTTATTTAATTAAGCTAATGCTACTAGTCATTTAAAGAACTGCTATGCACTCAAGGTTTAGTAAATAAATACTTTTTATAACTTTTCATGCAAAGGACTGTTTATGGAAAAATAATTGGGACCATTCTGAAATAAATGGAAACATATTATAATCATAGTAAAATGTCTTCTGTTCTAATAATTCATCTAAAATGAATCATTAGAACTATTTGTAAAATATAAAGCAGAAATTGACATGGGAAAGATCACTGAAGGATATATTCCTGAAGTGATATACGGTTTAAATAAAATAAAGCATGTTTAGTATATATAGGTAATATATATATATACTAAATTCCTCCACCACGATGGGTTCATCTTTGTCTTGTTGAATTAGAAAGCTGTGCCGCTAAATGTCTAAAATAGTATTAAATCTGCCTTAAAATATGTTTCTCTGGTAAAATGTTTATTTCTGATAATCTAGATAATCTATGTTCTTTAAGTAATGGTAACAGTTACCTCTCAGACTCACAGGGTCTCATATTGACCTTAGTTCCACATACTAATAACATATATGATATGCATTGGAAAAAGCCTATTGTTGACATCTCAGAAAGAATGAAACTGGGAGCCCCTCCCCCCATCCCCCACAACCACCCCAGGAGTTGTGGCAGTTAACTAAGTGCTCCTCCCCCCATTGGGCAGCAGCAGTTAGCCTCTTCCCCACTTAAAGGTGCTCCTCCCCCCATTGACAGGTGGCAGTCAGCCCTTCTCCCTTTGGTGTGGCAGTTAAACTGCCAGAAGTGGCAGTTGGAACAGGATGTTGGACCAGAAGGAGGGGGGATAAAAAGGCAAGGAGCAGAGGCTAGAGAAACAGAGACATTTTAGGGAGGAGAGAGAACTTTTGGGGGGAGAGAGAGAAACAGAGAAAGAGAGACAGAGACGGAGAGAGAGAGGGGAAAGAGAGAGAGAGAGAGAGAGAACTTTTGGGAGAGAAGAGACAAGAATGGCAGGTGGATAAAGAGTATCCTGAATGACCAGGCTGGGCAAAAGCCCCCTGGAAGAGTGAGCTGGAGGTGACAAGGAGCCATGGTATCTGGCAGAGTGGCCAGTGTGGAGAGCATCACATTGCAGCAAGGTTAGAAAACTGGTACCTAGAGATGACCAGCAATTTGGAAAGCTGATTTGTGCATCGCAACTGTGGAAGGAATTTGTAGCCCCTTGAAAAAGTGGAGCAGCATAGAACACTGGAGAGAAAAGAAGGAAAAAGAGGACGTCAGAGAAAGACTGGACTTTGCGAAAGTGCCTACCTCTGAAGTTCAGAGGGGGCAAAGGAACCATCATTGGACTGTGTCTTGGGGACCTTTGGGACTGAGAATGGTGACTGGGGTAAGATAACTGCCACTTGTGGCTTTAAGGATGTCTCGTTTTCCCTGTTGAACTCTCTTGTTAATAAACCCTGTTGTTAAACTGCATTTTGAGTGGCAACTGTTATGCACGGGTGAAACGGACCTTGGTTTGTCAGTTGGAGGCTTTTGCGCCCCTCTTTTCAACCTGAGTTCAATATGTGTTGGAAAAAGCCTACTCTAGACATCTCAGAAAGAGCCTGTCTGGACATTTTGGGTGTACTGGCCCTTTAGTTGTGGGAGTAGGGAAGTGCTATTTACAAAATGGTCAGAGATGGTCTCTTTGTTAAGGTACCATTTGAGTAGAAACAAAACTAAGGAACAGAAAAAACTAAAACAAAAAATTTCCAAGAAACCTTTCTGTGGAATGGGGGTTTTCCATAAGGGCAGTGATGGGGGTGGAAAGCTAAGGAAGAGGGTGACGAGTGATCTGTGGCAGCGGATTATAGATACTTCAGTCATGGGTGTTGTATGGCACATCTGAAGAGGTGTGTATCTGTCTCTGAGTCATGTACTGTGCTGTAATAAGTTTTCTCAATCAATAAAAATATAATTCCCTTCCACCCCAAATAGGTGGAAGAATATTCTGTAGCATTCTGAGGAAAAATATTCTATGATTCTAGGCTAAGGTAAGAACAAGTGCTCTTGTCAGGAACTTTTCAAGATCCTAAAGACAAGAGCTTGTTTGGTATACTTGAGAAGAAACAAGGTTTTGTTTGACACACTTGAGAAGCAACTAGAAGGCCATAAAAGCTGTGGGACAGTAAGTGAGAGAGTTGTAAGAGAATATGGTATGATAAAACATGAAGTCATGGAAAATCTCTGGCTCTGTGGTACTGGTAAAATCATCCTAAGATAACTCATCCTAACTAATAAGGTCACTCAAGAACTGTGAGAGTTTTGCAACATATGAATCTATCAGATATTAGATTCCAAAATACGTAAAGACTAAACACTAATTATTGGTATGCTAATGGGATATATTGATGAAGATGGCAGTAAAGGGGGACAGTTATAGATAAGTTGATTCTATAATATAAGGTTCAGTACATATGTAGAAGAGTTGATCTAAAATGAACATGAAGATATCTGCTCTGATAAAGAGAAAGGTGAAAAAAAAAAACCTGAATATTTGGGATTTGTGTGGCTGATTTAGAATCAAATAGGCAATAGAATTGGTATGGTGATACTGGAATGCTGACCAGTCTCGGTTGCCTTGGCCATAAAAAGTAACAGAGTTTGAGGAGAAGGGAAGCAATTTGTCAACAAGTTGAGGAGGGTAGCATACTAGTTTCTAGAAGACTGCTATCTTCTTTGGCAGAAGAGAGGGGTGTTTATCCAGTTACAAGGGAAGTAGAAGGGGATGTAGGGAAGAGTCATCTTGTCCATCTTTACAATGCCAAGCATCTATGATTCTGTTTGATGTGAACTTGCTTTTACCATCATTTGGTGGTAAGAAATTCTGATGTTATCTTTGTCATGTAGCTTCTTACCCCTGAAATGTAAGAAAGCAAGATTTATTAAGCCTAGAGGGAAAATAAAGGAAATGGCAGAGCATATCTGTAGGAAAAAGAGAGACATACACTTCATTATTGCATTAGTGGTAGAAACCTGTGCAATTTATATTCTGATTATAGTGTTTTTTTTTTCTTTTAAGTAAAATAAGAAAGTAATATCAAGAAAAAGAGAGGGAAAAGGAAGGAAAATTGCAAGTTTTACAACATAATAGAAGAAATGACATTAGAGATCCAGAGACTGATGACTGAGGAAATAGAGCAAGATGTGTTGAATTCTTCAAAATATCACCAGGCAGACTGTTAATATAAATAAAGGTAAATTTATTAGAACTTCCTTCAGTGAAAGACTACACACCTTGATATAGCCTTGGCAGTGTTAGAGAAAGGAGAAGTCAGGAGTGTGATATTTATAGGTCTTTGTTATTTAAGTTGGACTTGTTTAAGTGGGTTTTTAAAGATGGACATCTACTTGAGTTGAACAAAGCTAATGGCATTATATTTTAGGACCAGTGAACATAGAGAGGGAAGGTTCAGGAATGAACTTCTTGATAACAATAAACAACAGTAAATGAGCAAGCTGTTTCTCAGGTAAACATTCTTTTGCCTCTAATAAATTGATGCGTGAAGATGCTTGGAAGGAAACAGTGAAGTTATTTACTTGTCTATTGCTTTTTTTTTTCCTTGCCAATATTTCTTGGAACGAACAACAAAATCATGTTGATATAGGTGACCCATAGTCTTAGATAAGTGACACAGATGATCTCAATTCACCTCAGAGACTGGAGACTAAATAGTATCATCTGGGAAATCGATCAGTTAAGACCTGTATCTGAAAGTCATGATTGTGTAGCAAGTTGTTGGTGGCTGTCTTTTCCAATGCTTGATAGACCAAGTTTTTTTATTCGTTTTTAAGATGATCACTCTTTGGGAATCACTTATTAGATGAGAAGCTAAACATCATTTAATAATCTGGAGCTCACACAATTGAAACATTCCACTCAGACAAATACTAGGAGCATATTATCATCAGAGTTTATAGCTTGCTTCTCAGTCTAAATCCAATAATGTATAAATTAAACCAAAAGAACTAATTCCATTCTCAGTTTAAACAGCCTAAAGAATTAGGTCTGGGCATATTAGCCAAAGCAGCTAATGTCATCATTTCTTTATCAGATCTTCTTAGTAATACTAAAGTTCTCATAAAAGTTTGTAGAAGTGAAAGTATGATGATCTTCCGCCTAAAACAGCATATGAACCACCTCAGAGACCAGTATCTGTCTAAGGCTACTCTACTTGGAGACATCATATTCCCAGTAACATGAACATCTCACTGAGATTGCCTTGCTCCTCTGTTAGTAATTGAACCATGCCTGTTAAGAGTTTCTGCATATTTAGCGTCTCCTAAAGTTTAACACGCAAGGTTCTGAGAACAGAAGACATTTTTCTGGCTATCTAGAGTTTTCAATGAATGATTAAGGTGCTTGACCTCAAATTGTGGTTCTGTTTTTCTTCCTCTTGAAATAAGTGAGCTCTTTTTTCAGAGGAAATAATAAGGGACCCAAATGGGCCTTGCAGACAGAGAGATATCATCTTGACACAGACATCAGTTTAATAAGATAACATGACCCTGTTCTGTTTGCTGGTAGCCAATGGGCTTTTTTTGGGAGGGGAGAGGGATGCTTCAAATACAACAGTGTTCATAGGGGTCTAGCCAATCCTATCATCTTCCTGGTTAGTAAATGCCTATGAAAGTATCTCAGTATTATTGTATAGTTTCAGCTCCATTAAGATGTAGGTGCTGGCAGGAGATTATAAAGTAGAAGCATTGTTAAATAGATAAATGTTTAACTCTTATAGGGAATCATGCACTCACATACGATAGATACCTTCTCAGATCTTTAAATGTTACCATGGTAAAACAAAATTAATGAATCATATATTTTCCATTTCCTTTGTGAGCTTTAACTCTATGCGTATTTAGTTGTAGTGTATATTTTATTATAAAAGCTCTTTGTTTTCAGTGGAAGCAGAAACCTCCTTTTTTTCACAGGGAGTTTTACATCTTTGGTTCTCTGGACTATGGCGCTATTTCCCAAGTTAGAAGACATGTCATAACTGAGATGAATTGCTGAAAAGAACAAATGTTTTCAGAATGGGTTGTTACATAAAGGAACTAGTTTGCACATAGAGGTAAAATACAGGTGTCAATTTGATTGTAGATTTTGTCTGAGTTGTGAAAAGACTATAGTCATAGATTGGAATCAGATCAAGGAGTGCATAAGGATTCAGAAAATAGTATTAAGTATAGCAATTTTTAATTTGTACGTTTAAAATGGGCAAATTCTTGTTAAAAGTTTGAAATAGCAACCCAGCAGAGGACAGAAACCAGCTAGGAAAGTGAAGATCAGAGGCATAAATATTAAAGCATGACAGTCTGTAGCCCTGATGAACTAGAATTTATCCTGCAGGTTGTGAGTGCACACTGCCTGGTTATCCTCTTTTCTCTGAAGTTCTCTCTCTTTTTTTTTTTTTTTTGAGACAATGTCTCACTATTTTTGCCCATGGAACCACAGACTCACATTGCCTGGGGTACCATAGTCTCAAGAAATCCCCAGCCTCAGCTTCCCAGGTATCTGGGATTACAGGCGTGCACCACTGTGCCCAGCTACTTTTTGGGACTAGGTCTCGCTGTGTTGCCCCGTTTGGGACTTGAACTGCAATCCTTAGCCCCGGCTGCTTCATAGGCTGAAGCTTACAGACACGCACCACCGTGCCTGGCTTTCTCTGAAGTTCTTAATTTGGAGAAGTCTTCTTGTGGTCTCTATGTGGTTTTGAATTATTCTTAAGAATCTTTAATTTGGATTATGCTAGCTGAAATTAGAAGGAAAAAGAAAAATATAGGATGGTCTCACTTATATGTGGAACTTAAAAAAATCAAAAGGGCAAGAAATAGTAAAAGCTAATAAGTTGACTTTGGAAATGAAACATCCAGCAAAGGAGAAAGAAGGGGGAGGGGGGGAACGTGTGAAACAGAGGAGAGAAAAACAGGAAGGAAAATGGTGATGGATCATGGGTGATACAGTGATGGAAGAAATATGGGAATGATAACAATGTCAAATAAATAAATTAATATTTTTTAAAAGACTTTAATTTTAAATCTCTCAGTGGAATGGCATTGAACTGCAGCCTAGGAATGATGTGTGAAGTTGTGTCACTTTAGTTAAGACTCAGGACTTTAAGGATCTACAACATGAATTTTAACTCCTATGCAATTATCAAAGTAGTTGCAAGGCATTTTCCATCCTGTTTCATCTTCAGAAAATAAAATCTCCTAGTTTTGTCATATAGAGTTTGTTTGGGAGCATGTAAAGGAAATGAAACGTGTACACGATGCTGAGAAGACTGAGTATATTGAGTTCTTTGAAGTAGTTTGCCATGTTTGGGTGTGTGATGAAAGTAAGGTAGACTCCAAAACCAGAATGGGAATACTCAAGCTCATAGAGTGACAGAATTATTTTATATAGTGAAAGTTGATGGAATTTCATAGGGTATAGATCTCATGGTTAATAGAACACTCAGGCATTAGAACAAAGGAAATCATTGCCTCTTTCTGCTTTTCTGAAGATTGAATGTGATCTGGATATTCAGTTTTCTGTTTATGTGATAAGTCTTTCAAAATTATGCAATAACAATAAGTCCCAGGGGAATGAGTACCTGTCTCACTAGAAAGATAAGCTGGCATTCTCTATCGTTGGAATAAAATCTAGGTAAATTTTTGTTGACATCTATGTCATAGCTCTTTGGTAAGGCTAATCTTGAGGGTACATAATTATGTGAATATAGTAAACTCATGATATGTGGGAAATCTATTTGGAGATTTTCTATGGAACCAAGAGTTTTGACTTTTTTATTTTGATTCACCCTTGTAATGGTGACAGAAAAAATGGGCATGGAAGACATATTTTGATGGTCGTAAATTTCTCCTACATTCTAGAATTGGTTGAGTACAAAGGGTAATTTGTCTTTAATGTTGTAGGTAATTTTGTGTAGAATGTTTGTACGGTTGCATTTTAGGAGCCCTGGAACCATCAAAATGAATCATCTTCAAAGCACTAGAGATTATTGTTTTGTAGTCATTGTTCAAAATTTTCTCCTTTTTCATTTAGTACACAACATATATCAATAACTGTTCTTTGATAAAGAATTCTTATTTTGGGATAAACCATATAAGTAGCAATAAGCTTAAAACAATGCATATTTACTAAAAACTTATGATCTGATGATCTCTTGCTCCAGAAAATTAATTAGGAATATGTGTAAACAATGCAGAGTATTAACTAACATGTATTATATAATGTAATGTGGAGGACAAATGCTATATCTGACTAGAAACCAAAAAAAAAAAAAAACCATAAATTTGGGGAGTATGGTGGAGAGAAAAAAACCTAAATTCACTAAAAATATGTAAATCTGCTTCAAAATTTATTGGATACTTGAGCCTGTGGAAAGCCCATTTAGAATAAAAGACTTTTTTTTCAAGTTACTTTTGCTTGTTTTCAATACCAATGTATTTTTTTCATGACCAAAAAATGAAATGTTGCATCTTAATGCTTTGGATCCATTAAAGACAGAAGTATTGAGCAAATAGTTAAATTGTGCCAGTTTCAAATAAATATCATTAGATACTTAAAATAGGAAATCAGTTAATTTCCATAATGGTTTGCTTTTTCAAAAATTGCTTATTTCATGGAATCAAAGTAAATCTTTTGGAAGTTCATCCTGAAAAATATAATATAGTTAACATAATTAAATTGCTATTGTGGTTTTCACTTACATATTTGAAACTAAATTGAAAAGTTTTGGGCGTAATAAGACAAATAAAATTTGTGGTATATAGTATATAAAAAGGTTGCTACTAACTAAATTAAGAAATGTATAAAATGAAAATGTACTTGGGATTTGTATTTTTATAGACCACACAAACTTCAAAATTCATGACTACTTTTTGATTATTTACACATTTGGAGTTAAGTGAATAAACCAAAATCTGTGAGACTATTGTAATTCAGTAAATTCAAGCCAGTGAATACTTTTATTTCTGCTGTTCCAGTTTTATATATACTTTGAGCCTTGGAAAAACTGAGTATATTACCAAGACATTGAACTTTCAAATTGGTTACCTCTCTAAATTTTGGTTGTGATTCACTGAAACTCAGTGAGAAATCTTCAAAAATTCAACAAATGGACTGCAAAAATGATTCCTCCTTTTTTTAAAAAATTAAGATAATGTTAGTTGGCATTGTTGTTTACATTTTGAGAGTATAGGATCCCCCCTTGGGGGGGGGGTAATGTAGCACAACCATAATCAAAGGCCCTGTGGCCCACCACCTTAGCCCAGTGTGCTCCCCTTCAATCTGTTGGCCTTGCTTTTCCACCTTTCTTACTTTCCTCCTCTGGGAAAAAAAAATGCCTATCTATTGAAGCCTTGGAGAATTATTAAAAATAAAGTTTACAAATGAAAGACTTGGAAATTTATCCAAACATAACCAAAGGAGGTATGTCTAAGCAAGTTCAATGATGGGAGTTCAAACAGTGTCTACAATTTATTTCGAAGTTCTAGAAATGCTTTTGGAATAAGAAAATTTTGATGGAGCTCTTATTTTTTACTGGCTAATTTAGATTCTGCACAGGAACAGAATGTTGCTGAGAAGGGCTATAATTTTTCTAGGTCTAAATTTGGCAAAACAATTATAGAGTTGACTTATTTGATAAGTTTTTCATGTAAAAATTATTTATCAAAGATCAAATTATTATTTATAATTCTCTGATTGCAGGTAAGAAAAAGATATGCTTATGAAAATACTTATTTAAGTACAAAATGTTACAGTTGGAGAATATCTGCTATTTACAAAGTTTGATTTTAATCTGTTACCCCTATCCTTAGAGAAAATATTTTCTTCATGAAAAGTATTGAGAGTACAGAAAAGATTCCATTGAAAGTACCAACAATTTAAAAATTCATTGACATTTTATTAGGTTTTGAAGAACTTGTCAAAATGTTAAATAACAGAACAATTAAAAATATATTCTTTAAATAAAAAAATATTGACATGGTTTGGTACAGATAAAACTGACAACGGTTTCAAAGTATTTGCATATATAAGTAATGTTTATGCAGTTTATGCTATTTTTAATAGTCCAATAGTTAAGGTAGAGTAGTTTCCCCTATATTGTAAAGTGCTGTTATTTTTTCTTTCTAAATAAAACTTTCATTTTGAAAATTGCTATTAAATAAAATGTCATACATCCAGCAATATAATATAACCAAATTTTAGTCAGTAAGTAATATTCTATATATTTCTGTTAATTTGTTTTGGAGTCATATAGTCCTCTTAGAATTAAGTTTAGAAAGTAAATGATATGCTCTCCCTAAGTCAGGTGAATATAGGGCTCTAGTAGCAAAAAGTGAAGGTTGGAACTACATAAAAAGGACAGTGAAAGTGAGGATAAGGAGTTCAGTCTATGAAATGGAAGTAGGAAATGGTTATAGCTCTCAAACATTCAAATGACAGGCAACTGTGCTGAAATTGAGTTTACACCTTGAATAGTCAATACAATAAAGGTTTATTTTGAACATGAAAGTAATAGCAATGTTCACGATAATCTTCTGGGTTTTAATTGGTTGTAGAAAACACCTATTTTTAGTTAAAGTAAACTTTTCTGAAAAGTTTGTATATAAGTTTGTATACCACAGTATTGAACTGTCACCATCTTTTCAATGAAAGTAATTTTAATTTTGCAGATTGGTTTTGCAGTCTGGCAAAGAGGTTTAATATGCTAACTCAAAATGTGGTACTGGCACCTGAATTTGCTGTTCTTTCTCTTTTATTTGGGTTATTGCATATAAAATATTTGAAAATTTCCCTTATTTTTTTGTCTAATTCTTTTCACTTAGATGTTTGCATTTATTTTTTAATCTCGTTTCAGTTTTAGCATGGTCTCCACATAAATGTGGTATCTAACAATATATATTTAGCAATTTCTCAGACAGTCTTCTTGCTTAATGCTCTTTCTTTGTGGATATTCCATAAGGAGTTACCAATATTAGAACTATAAAAAGAGCAATTTCATATCTCAGCCTTATTTCTTCTCCCTCTGTTTTCAGCATCAGTGGCCCTCCTGTGGTCACTGAAACCTCAGTCATTAATCTCATTTCCTTCTCCTTCCCCAGGTCTTCCATATCATCCTTCAACATACATCATTTTTATGATTATAGTATCCTGGGATTTTCAAAATTGCTTTCATATTATATTATACTTTTAATAAATGACTATAGATCTCTTCCTACATGCCAGATATTTACCACAGGCTTTGTTTGTATCAACTAATTTACTCCTTCAAACTACCCCATGAGTAGATGCTATTAATAGCTTCATTTTGCAGGTGAGGAAACAGTGGTGGTTCAAGCCATTTTTCCAGTCAAATGGATAGTGACTATGCAAATTGAAATTCAGACATTGGCACTTTTGTGTCATGCTGCTTGTTGTATGTAATAAAGGTAGAAATGGGAGCTGGGACTTAACACATAGGATACATTAGGACAGACATTCTAGAGCAGGAATTAAAATGAGCTATTGATTTAAATAGAGATATAGTAAACTTAGTCTGCCTTCTGGTAAACATAATAATCCAAGAGGAATTTCAAAATGGTGGAGAACCTAGGTAACTCAACTTTTGAAGACTTGGGATGCATAATACTGGAAAAAGCCCCATCTAGATATTTTAATTTTGAAAATTATGTGGGAAAGCATGTTGCACCATAAGCCAAATGACCAAGAATATAAGGATAAGAATAGGTATCAATGAATAATCTGAGGGACCTATCAGAACTGTCCTTGCTCCACGGACTGATGATCTAGGAGATAATGACCTGCAGAAAATTCTGAAATGATAAAGGCCCGTGAGGAGGGAGTCCTATGGCCTGACTGCCTCACAGAGATCTTTCAGAGGAGTTGTGTTCTCCTCCATGCAGCAGTCAGTTCCTACATTGTTTATCACTAATTGCATGCTCATCACAATCAGCTGGGATGAAGTTCTGATTGTGATAATTATGACATTATTGAGAAAATTAATCACACTTTCAAAATAATCATGTTCCAAACATGTCCAATTTATGCAATAGGTTAATAAAAGATAATATAAAATTCCAAGAAAACAATAATATCACTAATAGAGAATTATTTATTTTAGTAGGGTATACTAGAAAACAGATTTGACGTGACTGCTGACTCTGTGAATATGAACACATTGAATATGTATGTTGATTAATTGTGTAAAAGTTGAATTTCTAACCAAAAGCATGCAAAAGCAATTGAAATTTCTTTGAATATATTTTCAGCTCATATATAATTGTAGCAAAGGAAAGAGAATTGAGATAAAGGATCTTCAAAATAAAGAAACTTTTTTTTCCTCCACAACACAATTAGATAAAAAGAATGTATTTTGCAACAAGAAAATGTTCCACCTTTAACCTACAGGAACTTAAATCTTAGCAATACTAAATTAGGAGTTTCTCTTAGTCAATAAGATCAAGAGAAGAGAGATCATCAGGGTATGTAGAGTCCTAAATTACTTGAAAGTTTGGGGACCTTTTTAAAATGAAGAAAATTTAATTTGGGTATGGGTAAATCATTATTGAGAGATAAAAGGAATAAAAGAAAAAAGTTAACACAGTCTTAGTTGCAGGAATTAATATGATCACACCATAAACTAAGGGTATAGGGAATAGGATGGGTATTAGTGTGGGTGCTCTTTATTAACCAATAGAAGAAACTAAAAAAGATGCCAGAGAAAAGCATGATGGTGGTTCAAAGTTTCTTTGGGAAACTGTAGCATTACAACTTAAAGTATAGAAGTTTATGTTTGGAGTAGGAAATTATAGATTAATAGCCAACACTGGGACGTGTAGAGGGAGATGATGAGAAAATAAGTGTGAGGAAAATGAGAAAAGTGATGTTGGCTGTTGGTAAGGCTAAGTATAGCTAAACGTTTTTCTGTCTTTGAAGACTTGTGTGATAAGATTATAATCATCAAGTTAATCCAGGATAATCTCATAGTAACCATTTACCACATTTCCTTTTCTCTGTGAGGTAACATATTCATAGCCCTCTGATTATGGCATTGACCACACAAAATTTAAGAACAGATTTTGATTTTTATGTTTGTAACAGAGATAACTGCCTAGTATATAGATTTTTAGCCAAATTTCTTTACTTGAACAGGTGAGTGAAAACCACAATAAAGAGGGGAGTTGAGTGAAGGATGGAGAAAAGGAAGGAAAGAAGAAAACACCTAAGAAAGGAAATTGTATATCAAACAGAACTTCACCTTTTTAGGAAGAAGTCCTAGTTCATGGCCAATACATAAAATTTTATTAGAGCAGACATAAAAAAGTATTTAGTAAAAATTTTTGAACAGATCTGAATGATAATGGTTGTGAATGTACTATGAATCAGTTCACCAATGGCCAATTCAGAGAGAAAATTACATTAAATTCCATCAAATTGTATCATCTATCAAGGTTGGAAATAAAATGCTATGACCAGCTAATTATTCTGTTTGTGTTGTAGACCATGTGCTCTTCCCTAATTTTTAAGTGTAAGAGTAAAACCGATGCATTTTAAATTTGTTTTATGATTGAAAACATCTTGAAATGAGTATTGTTGTAAATATAATTCAGGTTATTTTCATACAACTAGAGAAACTCTTTAGCAAAATGCCAAAGAAATAAAAAATGCCCTCTCTCAATTCTTTAGGAAAATTGACTTTTACTACAAATGTCATTTGACCTTGGAGACGTCACAGTAATTTCTAGATTTAGTCATAATCTCCCTAAGGGGAAAAAAGCATAAGGAATAATTGGAATTTGTTATATATTGCTTTTATATATTCATAGCATACTGAAGAGAAGATAACCTGTTCTATCCATGGAGGTAACTTCAAATAAAGTGCAAAGGACTTATTCAGTAAGAAGTAATTACTAGGCAGGATGGTTCATAGAATATCTGAGAAAACATGATGTATTATATGAAAGCATTGCAGGATTTCTCAGAAAGATGGGGATCTAATGACATAAACTTGCTTTTGACAGTTTTAGATTTTCTTTAGTTCACTAAATGGTTATAGATTTCTTAGTAGAGGTGTTGTAGGTACATAGGCTCCCCCCCATTGCTTTAATGGTAGATAACTTTTTAAACATTATTTATTTGCATTAGCATTGTTTTTCATCACTACGTTATTCAGAGGAATAGGTTCATACCTCCTCGGATGTACGTCACCACATCCCACCCAACCCATACCACCCACATCCTTTTACTGTATACCATTGGATGTGCTCCCCACTTTATTCCCACCCCCACTTGTTATAGTTATTTCTAGACTTTATATTATTTTAGTTCTGTCAACTTTTTTGTTTTGTTTCTCTGCATTCCACATAAAAATGAAATCATTTGGTATTTGTCTTTCTCCTTCTGGTTTATTTTACTTAGTATAAGCCTTTCCAATTCCTTACATATTGTCTCAAATGACAGTACATGTCACTATGAACAGTACATTATTGTCACAAATAGCAGGAATTCATCTTTTTTATTTTTTTGTAGCTGAGTAGTATTTCAATATGTTTATGTATGTAGCACATTTATCTGTTTTTTACTACAAAGGTTGTTTTTATAACTTGGCTATTGGACATATGTTGCAGAGAACATGGGAATGGATGTATCTTTTTGAATTAGTGTTTTGCATTCTTTGGCTAAAAGTCAAGGAGTGGGATTACTGGGCCATGTAGTCTGTCTGTCCATCCATCCATCCTTCCATCCATCCATTGGTCCATCCGTCCATCTGTCTATCCGTCCACCCATCCACCCATCCACCCATCCACCCATCAATCCATCCGTCCATCCGTCCACCTGTCCACCCATCCACCCGTCCACCCGTCCACCCATCCATCCATCCATGTGTCTATGTGTCCATCCTCATATAATCTCTGAATAATGATTCTTTCACTTTTCCACTTGGGATTCCTTTTGTATCTTTCTCTTGCCTAATTGTTGTAGCTTTCAATTATATGTTGACCTATAGTTGTGATAGTGGACATTCTTTTCACATTCTTGTTCTTAAGGGAAAGTCTCTAGCTCTTTTTATGTTTCTCCATTTTTAGTTTTAGCCATTTTAACAATAATGGTTCTTGGTATGCTTTTATTTGGGTTGATTTTATTTGAAACTTTTTTAGTTTGGACATGTGTTCAGTTATTTCATCGAATAGGACTACTGCTTCTTTCTCTGTTTGCCTCTGTTTGGAATCTCTGAATACAGATGTTGTTTCTCTGGATGCTATCTGATAAGTCTCTTATGTCATATTTGTTTTTTAGAATTCTTTTTCTCTTTTTTCGGATCTTGTGGATGCTTCCTACCTGCTAATTGATTCAATTCTATGCGTTCTTGAGAATACTATTGGGCCCCTGTTTTGTTTTGTTTTTTATGCCTGCTCTTACAGACCAGACTGACCAATTTGTGAGTGATCCTCCTGCCCTCAATTACCTCACAGGAACCAATAGGTCACCCATTTTAATTGCATCCTCACCACTTGCCTTCCTGTGAAATTCCTCATGAATTGTGCTTTGTATCCTATAAATACCCCCTTTATGAATAAACTTGTTGTCTAGGCCATACTTCTAGATGACCCTTAGCTTGCTGTAGCTAAGCAATCTCCCCCGTCATCCTTTCTTGTACCCTTCGTCCGGCTCTCAACATTATTTTTAGCTCAATTATCATGCACTCCTTCATTCTATGATCTTTGTTTGAGTCTTAAAATATTTTATCTTTCCTGGTAGTTGTCATTTTGTTCATCTACTGGAAAATTTTAGTGAGCACATACGACAGTTGTTTTACTGTCTTTTTAGTTCTGTTGTATTAGGGTTTTTTTTTTTTCTTTTTGAAGGGTTTTTGCCATATTTCATCAATTAGGGTGAATTTAGGGTGAATTCTTTTGCCTCCTCATTCTGTTTGCCATTCTGATTTTGTTTCTATAGCTGGTATTAGACAACTTTCATTCCCAGTACTCCTCTGACAGTTTTCCGTTATCCTTGCAGGTTGTAAGACACTGGTCCATGGTATTGACCTTTTATGCTGTGCTATTGCATTGACTGAAACCTTGTTATCGCCAGAATTACTGGGACACAAGAGATAGCAGGGACTATGAACTGGAAATCCAGCAAAAAGGATGGAGAGCTTGATAAGGTAGAGGGTGAGATGGTTGTTGTTTAGGGTGTTGAGGATGCAGGCCTCTCTGGGTACATAGGCACTTGAGCTGAGGGAAGGATCTACAATCATTATTAAGTTAGGGCAGACTCCAAGGACAGTGCTTTCTTAGAAACCCTTGACTGCTAGTGGCCTTTTTGCTGGAACATCATTCTGATCTCAGCAGGGTTTTTGGGAAAGAGTTTTTCTCCCCATGGTTCAAACAATAGCAGGGTAACTGGAACAAGGGCTATCATTTCAGGTTTTGTCACTTTTTCTGATCATTTCTGTCTCTTCTTCCTAGAGAGAGGTCTACCCTTATTTTGAATTCTCATTTTATGAAAAATCTGTAACTTATTTATTTATTTGAATTGACCTTGTTTTACAACACTGATATGATTTAGTGGTATATGATCACACTCTTGAGATGTATGTTGCCTTTGCTTTGGTGCAGATGTAGGTCTTCTATCCTTATAGGGGAAGAAAGACTACAAGTCCCTGCTAGTCTGTTTTGATCTGCATTTCTTTGCTCTTAAACTTGTGTCTGGATGAAATACCCTTGATGCTTTTATATTATCAAAGAACAAATAGATTTGAGACTTTATATTAAAGTTTTGTTGCTGATTCCAGATGTTATTTCAACTGTTAGGTTGTTTCCAGTAGTTACAATCTGGGTGCCTAATCTTGACTTGTATATTCTGAATCTTTGTGGTTTTATATTTAATATATATAATGAAAATCAGTACCAAGTTCGGTGTCATATACAAACTGAGAAATATTCTAATTGAATTCTTTTTCAACCTTTGAAATACTGTAAGTTTATTCTCATTCACAAAGATATTATTTCTGTAATTTATTTATTTCTTAGAGAAATCTTTTTACTCTGTTTATCAAAGCATCTCTGGAGAGCTTAATTCCTACTATAGAATTTATTTGTCCTTAGGAAGTAGATATTTAAGCTTCCTCCTATAATAGTATCTATGTACTTCCACATAGAACTTCATTTGCTCATATTTTTCTAATGCTCTTTTTTTTCACATTTGATTTATTGATGTGTATAAAAATTATTCATACATAAACCTTGCTGCAAAGAACAATAAATGAAGGCCATAGGCCATGCAGATAAAGAACTAACATGTCACATAGAAAGTGGGGAAAAAATAAGAACTTGTTATAGAAAATAACATACTATGGAAATTTAGAGATATAACAGAAATCATGGAGACTAGGAGATTTTTATGAAGGAAATTATTAATTAGCTACTTATTAAACATCTACTATTTGTCAAGGAAAACAGTTTTAATTCTTCTCTACTTTTTTATTTGATGGGAGCTAGTAGTTGAGTTTGAAATTGAAAATTAGTTAGGACCTAGAAGCATAAATTTAGAAGAAATGATTACTCAGTCTGTGGTTCAGCTTTTTTTGTATATCTGTACTGTATATATGATGATTTCTAAAGTTGAACTACCTGTATTTGAAATTTCAATTTCATTTAATGAATGTTAAAAAAAAATTGTCTTGTAGACAAGCTTCTTTTGCTCTTCACACTTACGGTTATGAGATACATCTTTGTCATGATGATATCAGGAAAATCTTTTACATCCAAGCATTTATTACCTGGGATTACATGATATTTATAGTTATAAATGATATTTATATGGTGCCCTGTATTCTAAAGATGCTGAGAGGTCATATGTTGTAAAATCCATGACCACTCACTTGCTGCCTGTCTTTCCTGACATCAGCTGCCACCAGTATCTTAGTAAAGGGAATTATATGGCTGTCACCTGCACCTTAACTTTAAAATCTTGCTGTGTGAAGAATAATATGAAAGAGTACTTCATTTAGTTGAGTCAAGACTATTAGAATTTGGTGAAGACTCACTGTGGTGAAATAAGCTTTTATCAGGTGGAGATAAACTAAAAACTTTAGTTATCTGTGACTATAAAGTTCTAAAATAGCATTTTATAAGAAAACATTTGGAAAGTACTTAAACTTACTAATGGTAGGCTTCATATATTTGTCATTCACATATGTTGTATTGTATTGCTCAGAATAAAGAATTCATCTTAAATAGCAGTGAAATATCTAAATATAAGCATCCCTGTGCCCTGCAAAAGATTTGTGTTCAGTAGGTAAAGAAGACATGATATTTATTTATCCTCATAGTTATTTTAGCAGCCTCTAGGTTGATGTAGCCCTGACATTTTTTCTTTCTTTTCTCTGTGTGTGACTCAATATATTTCCTTCTTGAGGCTCACACAGAACGATGAAGGATGAATAATACATGTAGGAGGTGTTTATAATTTCTTTAAGACAATTACTTTCATCAATTATTAAAAGCTGATAATGTTGATTACCTAAAGATGGGCTAAGAAAATTAGAAACTTGATTGGTATATATGTAATTTTTGCACTGATGGAGATTAGTAAAAATTAAGGAAGAGTTAGTGGATTTAAAAAGACTTTGAAGTTTATCTTTAATTTCAGTAAGCCTTTGATGTTTGAGATGGGGGATGCTATCAGAGTAGGCTGTGGGACAGATATTCATAGCATGAGATGGCTTATTAGTAGGTAGCAAGTTGAACAAGTATGGCTTTAGTAATTCCCAATACCAGAAAGAATGAAACAATCAATAACATGAACCAGTGGGGATGTGGCCAAGCATGAGTTTCTAGAGGATTAAGAGGATTAAAACCAATGTTGGGGGCAGATGGCCTAAAGGAAAAGGATTTAGCCTTGCTTTTGGAATGAAATAGACACACAGGAGTCTCAGGGGACTTCATCTAACTTAAATTAGTTTAGCACATGAGTGTGAAATCAGATAAATAATCAGTGCTACAAGAGCAACATAGCAACAACAGCGTTGGTAGCAACAAAAAGATCAGAAATGGCAAAACAAAAAGAAAAAGACTAGTAAAAGACTAATATAGGGTAAATTATTTAGTCAGGCTTTTTCCCTCCATTGGCCTGTATAACCAGCACCTGGGATATACATCTTTTCCAAGATTGTTCAGCCCAGTGGGTGTGCATGGATAAGTGTGCACACCTGAACCTAGGAGAGAGGGGAAAGAGGTACAGAGGGCATGCGAGAGTACATATGAGAACCAGAGAGACCATGAAAAATAAGAGGATGCTGGATGAAAGGTTCCTGGGGGGGCCAGTCAGGGGCAGTTTCCTCTACCTCCCAGTCCTGGTCCTGCCCTTCCTGGTATGTCTGTGTAACTGCTTGAACCAATAAAGAAATGATGCAGATTAGTAAACCTGATGCCTGATGCTTGTCCCTACAATTAGCAGTGAGGATTGATTACACTGCAACTCGTACGTACCAGTAATAAAAAATTACCCCTTAAAGAAAAATGTAAATGTAAAATTAGCAAAGACATTGTAAGATGTGTTTGAAGTTTGGAATTCAGAATGGTTCCTATAATCAAATAGTATTTGAGGTCTGGAATTCAGAATGGTTCCCATAATCTATAACAGTCAATCTGCAAGTACTATTGTAACATAAAAAAAAAGACAAACAATATATTTACATGGAAAAATAAAATATTGCTAAAATCAGAAGCCATTCAAAATGAGGGACTTTCCCAGCCCTATGGCCCAGCCCCACCTACTGTGATGTGTAGGGTCAGCATGGCCTGATCACAGTCCATGTCACCTGCATCCACACATCAGGGATCCCTGACTTCTTGGCTTCTGCATAGCAACCAGTTCCCGTGTATCAGGAACCATTATAAAACCTACTCTCCCTTGACTTTTGGGATTAAGTCCTTGAGGGAGCTCGCCCACTGAGCTTACTAACATAAATGAATAAAGGGCTGCCTGCCCAATGTCATTTCAGTATTTTTAGGATCTACATGCAGGCTTTTTTTATAATCATGGCTCCTGATAGAGAATATTTAGCATAGCCTGAGAATGGTTTGCTTAAACTACACATTTGGTGATTTGGGGATAAATTATCACTAATTATTATGTAATGTTATCAATATTTCCTCCTGAATTTCTGATTTTTTTTTCCTTCCCGCACAGGTTACTTTTAGTAAAGTCTAGGGTAAAGAACTCTGTGTGGGTTAAAAATCAAATCTTTCTAAAATAGACACATGGCATCATTCATTTACTCACTCAGAAATTTTCTACTAAGTATTTTTAAGTGTCAGAGAATCCTGCTCTAGACTTGTTCGTGAAGATGGAGATTCATGTGTTTGTCCTCCTTGATGGATGCATAGTATTCCATCGTGTACATGTACCACATTTTTTTTAGCCAATCATCCGTTTGGGGGCATTTGGTTTGTTTCCAATTCTTTGCAACTGCAAACAGGGCTGCAACGAACATGCGTGTACATGTGTCCTTTTGAATTAATGTCTTCATGTTCTCTGGGTATATTCCTAGTAGTGGGATTGCTGGGTCGAATGGTAAGTCCACATTCAATTGTTTGAGGG
>PVHY01003786.1:0-102605 GCA_004024945.1 Uropsilus gracilis
CTTGCAACCGGGTGCGACCCGATGCCGCCTGAGGGGGCAGTCAGGGAAGGGACCTCACCTGACCTCCGTGGAGCCCTCAGTCAGCTGCTGGTGCGGTGGTCGAGGGACCTCTGGTTCCCTGTCGCGTCGCCGGTGAGAACCAGCCGCCGTGCAGCGAAGCCCGCAAGCTGGGCTTCGGTGTGGAGGCTGCTGTCCGTCCGTCAGGGCAGTTCGCCAGGCTCCCCCAGTTCAAACACACTCGGTACTCCGATTGATGATTTTTAAATACAATGTTTTATTGGTAAGAAAGGATTTCATGTTAAAACATTTAAGTAAACCAGTCATTCAGAAGAAATTAAAAATAAATGATATTAATAAAATAAGATTAAAGTTAAAGGAAATAAAAAATAAATGAAGTTACTTTAGGTGTATTGGTCTATTTACCAAAGAACAAGCAAAGAAAAATAACAGAGAAGCATTTTGTTCAAGTCTTATACTCCTTTTTCTACTTATAAGGAATGGTATAACTCCATAATACACTGTGTGTATAACATCAGAGAGGTATTTTCCAGGCAATCAGTTGCTGCAAAAGAAATTTCTAGAAATTAAAACAAAAGCTTTTTAAAATAAAAATTTAGTCAACAGGGTAAAATAGGAAATTATCTGTGACTAATAGAGTTTAAGATACCTTCTTTGGCTTTCCAATAAAGAATGACTCGCACAACTACCCCCTCAAAACAACCTGTGGGTCCTTGGCAGTTTTATACGTGGTGTTTTCTTTTCTTCTTCATTTATTTTTAAAGTAAAGCCTGCTTTATTTTCAAGGAATTCAGAAATAATAAAACATGTATATAAAAAAAGATAAAAGCCGCTGTAGCCCACCACCCAGAGAGACCAAAAACAAATGTATGTTTATGCACATATACACCAAGTGCAGATTAGATTAAGGATATTCTTATATAATATAAAAACATTTTTCATTTTGCTGTGGTATTGTGATTGTTCTCTTCTGACACATTGGGTCTAGAGCATTTTGTTTTAAGGTCTGTATAGAATGACAGTGGAAGCATATAGCATATTGAACCACTGGATGAATAGTTAGGTTGCTATATTAATTGTTGATACTTTGAATCATAAGATGATCAACTTTATGCACATACATTTGAACATTTATCTGAGCTTACTTCAAATCTCTAATTTTACAGCATGCTGTAGAAATTTTACTAAGCTAGGTGTGCAACACATGAGGTGGGGTGATCATTCTGGAGTGCTTAGGCTCTAAATAAACTGATTATTTCTCAAATCAGAAGGGTTTCATTGGGCTGGCCCCCTCCAGAAGATATCACTTATAGGAATAGAGCTCTTTAGGGTCAGATAAGAAGATGTGACTCTGGTAGTCAAGAATCTTTTAGTTCAACTATAACATGAACAAGGGGGGAGTAAATTTTACAAACTGACTTTTAATCATGTGCACACATAAAACTAGTGGTGTGTGTGTGTATGTGTGTGCGCGCGCGCATGTGCGCGCGAGCACACATGCTGGGAGGTTCACATCGGGATGAGAAGCTTTGCCAAGTCTGTATAGATGGGGTGAAGTATGTAAGTACTAAAATGGGGGTGAAAGAGTGAAAACACCTGGGGTAGATCAGCAAAGGATATAGGCTGGAAGTGAGGAAGTAACAGTATGAGGGGATTAGAGTTGATTCCACAGGTACATGGCTCAGTCACCATGTCTTTCTTCTGGGGAGACTCACCCAAGTTAAAACGTGGTGTTTTCAAAGGTGTGTCCTTTGCTAATAAGCTCAAGTATTCAGGTGTCTGAGCTCTGGTCATTAACAAGGTTAGTGGCAACTGTGGAATGTGGAAGCAGGTTGAGAGATGGAGCTTCAGATAAGAGGAACACCTATCTCTCTAGCCCCCTCTGGCACACTACAGGGTGGTTGATAGCACATCTCTCACCTGTAACCCAGTTTCCTAACCTCTTTGGAATGTCCCAAGAGACATATGACCTATTAGTAATGACTGTTGCCCCCAAAGATAAATTCTCCTGTTACCGTGCATCCCCACATCCTGTCTACTGCATGTCACACACACTTTGCTACTTCTTCATTACATCATTGTAACATTTCCTGGCTGGGGTATATATGTGGCATCTCAGCTTCATTAAAGTGGGACCTGGACATGCTTCCCAGGATCTCTGTTCTGTGAGCTAGCCTCACAGATCGCTATCTATCTCTTCCATCTCAATTTCTTCTTCATTCCACACTCGACTCCTAACAGCAACCAGTCGTTTTCTTAAGGGCTGCATGAGATACTTGGTATAGAAGAATACCTTATAAAAAACTCCCAATTTACAGATCACTTTCATACTGGCTTTTTTACCCATTCTTACAAAGAACTCCTTCTGTTAGGTATGATGGAAATCATTATCCCCAGTTCGAAGTTTGAAGAAAAACTTCTAAGAAGGAACACCTTCCTAGAGTGAGGTGACTCAACATGATACAACTAGGAAGAGGCATTGGAAAAGAGGTCTTATGACTCCTAATACAGTGTAGCTTTACATCTACTTTCTTTGCATGTGCTATAAAGAAGAGAGCAAGTTGAAGACTAATACAAAGTACATTAGGATTATATTAATTGAGATTCTCAACACTGAGTCCTAGATAAAAATTTTATAATTCAATTTCTTTTTCTATTTGACAAACTTAGCTTTCTTGCTAGGTTTCCAGGCTTTGGGTAAGATAAGAAACTGAAAACTTTTTATGTCTGTTACTGATGTTCCAGAATAGATAGTATATCCCAATCTTCTACCATAAAATGCAGCACCTTTTGAAGAAGGAAACCACCTGGAATATTTTAGAGGGATACTGTAAAGAGATCTGGGGTTGATCATAGTTCTTGAAGCTTATTGTTTGGTTCCAATTTTGCAACTATACAGACAGGAATGTTCATTCAGGTGGAGGGGATGGGGGGGGGGAGAAATATGCTGATTTAGATAGGAAAGATAATGCTCCTGCCCAGGAAGTGGTTAGCAAACTGCAGCCTATCAACTGTATCTGACCTGCCTCCCATTTTATAGACCTGTGAGCTAAGAATGGGTTTTAAATTTTTTAAGTGGTGGAGAAATAATCCAAAAGAGAAAATTTTGTCACCTGAAAATTTCATTTTTCCACAAAGTTGTATGGAAACACAGCTGCATCCATTTGTTTCTGTGTTGTCTATGGCTGCTTTCACACTGCTACAGCAGTTAAGTACTCGTGAAAGAGACCATATGGCCTCAAAGCCTAAACTATTTACTATCCAATCCCTTACGGAAATAGTTTGCCAACTTCTGGCCTACCAGCATCCACAGCTTACTCCTGAAAGTCTACACCCTTTTCTCGTAGGGGTTTCAGCTCAACTCACCAGCACACGTCTACGGAGAAACACATCTGTTGGCACCCCATTCTGGATGGCCCCTGAGGTAAGCAGGGGACATTTATTTCTTTGTGTTTGTTGAATATCTAGATACTATACCTTTTTATGGGAAAGTCATATACTGTACCAAGTTTTAGGAAGAATAAAATCCTTTATCCTCACTGAACTAAGAAAGAGTTTTGGCTTAAAGAGTGATAAGAATTATGAGATTTAATCTCAGGAAAGGAGGATTAAGGTAAAGTGAGATCATAGTGTACCTTCATGGAATTAGAAAAAGTTACCTCCTCCAGAAGATGCAGCCCTCTCTAAACATCGTGACTTGGCAACATTCAGACCTTGTGTAAATAGAAGATGTCACCTTCCCTGGATAGATGTAGCCACAGTGACACAGACCTTGGTAGAGACAGATTTCAGCTCCAACCAACCAATGGAACGCAACGCTGTAGTCTGGGTTGTTTTTCTTACCAGCTACAAAACAGCTTCTTTTGTGTGTTCTGCTGGCTCTCTAGTAAACATGGGATTTGGTTCTAATGTAATTTTGGTATCATTACATCCCATGCATGTAGAATTGATGCATGTAGAAATTGGGAAAACTTTCAGCTACCTTGGAATACCAAACAGGACAGCTGGTTTTCAGTTAGTGTTTCATTTTACACACATTAGCCTATGCCAGAGAACAACTCTATGGGATGAAGCAAAAAGGTTTTTTTCAGAGATCGTTGCATCTCTAGTCTGGGATCATAGCTATCTTTCCTATGTGTGACTGCCAAGGCACTATCCTAATTGGCTCACACCAACGACTGAAATTTCTTCAGTGGCTCTTCATTCTTGGTGGTTCTTTCTCTTTTATACTTGGGTAATGGACAGACACGTTTTAGAGAAGAAGAAAAACCTTACAGATTCCAGTAAATATTACAGAAAAAAGTTTCTTAAATTGGTTTAAAAAAAAAAAACAAACATGAAACCAGTTAACTCCTTATCACTTATATAAACCAAAAGGTGGAAAAACATGAAAAGAACTATAAAGCAGTAACATTCAGGTAAGCAGCTTTAATGAGGCAGTTGACATTATTTTGTGAAACTCATTTGTCATTTGCAAATGAGAATGTCTCCAAACATGATAGCACAGTTATTTCAAGTTACTTTATCATATCTACTACCACCTACCATGTGGTGACTCAGTTCTACTATTTTACTAATTCAACCAGGGTGATCTCTCTATACAAAGAGCATTTGTTTTGCAAATGATGCATCTCTTGTCTTGGTGCCCCATTCAAAATAAGCGTAAGTGTGAAAATTGAAATTGTGTGGCAAATGTCACCCAGCTAACCTAAATATGTTTTCACTGCTTCTATCATCATTATTATTAATCATAAAGTTATCACTGAAACAAAAAACATAAATATACTGTCATTGGGACCTCATGAAACCCACTTGGAGAAACATTGCAGGAAAAAGTTAAAATCTCTTGGATGGTGAACAAAATCCTTCATATTAGCCCCTAACACCTATGCAGCCTCATCTCAGATTCCTTTTTCCAAATTTACTTCATAGAAATTACCTCAAGTAGTGAACAACGAGTAACATTCTGAATCCATCCTGATACACTATTCTTTTAAACTCTTCCATCTTCTAGATGGGTTCTTAGGGCTTTGGAAAACTCCTCCCTAATTGTCAAATCTCAACTCAAATGCAGCTCCTCCAGGAAATCTTCTCTAATCTAGCCAAAGTCGAAAATCTTTTCCCCAAGTCTCCACTGTAACCTTTGTTCTGGGTGCTATACACTGAGATCTTTCCATTGCAATTGTTGGGAGGTGAGTTTACTGACTAGCTTCTATGCTCTGGCGTGGACTCAAGATGTCTGGCTCTTGGCATAGCGCTTCATACAGAGTAGGTACTCAAGTGTCTATGCTGAATGAATGAATCTATTGGTAAAGAGCCAGAAGAGAAGATGAATGTGGGTAGTCTGAGAAGGGCTTTACAACCGTTTATATTAGCTGACTTCTCTGTAGAGTTTGACATATCTGTTCTAAAACAAAATCTTAGCCAAGACCTCTCAGTTCATGTTTGGGCTGCCATAATGTGAAAGATATAGTCCCTGTTCTAATCTACAGCTAGTTGGTGTTTTCAGAATTGGAAAATTTAACTAAAAGAAGACTGTCCTTGACATTATACACTCTTATGAGGTTTATGGATTTTCAGCTTCAGCTGACTTGAATAAACTACGTGGAGAGTTACTATCAGGAACATTTTTGTTATTGGTAATGAGCTCCTACTACCTGGCTTACCCGGAAATGGTTCCCTTATGGAAAGGGAAAAGACAGTGTCTCATCCTGCCTACTTTGGTGGATAAACTGAGGAGTAGACAGATTACTGTGTGAGACCTTAACAGAGGAATAGGTATCTGATTTCTCCATGTATGTCTCAAATGATCTTTCAGAATGTGGGGCTGTGTCCTTTGTAGTTCCCTGGGAATCAGGTCTGTACCATCCTTACATTTTTACTTTCTAAAATGGAGAATTAGTTTTTCAAACAAAGCTTCTTATCATTCCATAATCCACTATAAGAATATTCACAGGAACAATCATCTGTTTGTCAATTCCATTCAAGAAACGTTTATACTCTCCCCTCTGAGCAATGCTTTGGGTAAAAAACAGTCTGTAAAGTGTAATCAGAAATGGTTCAGATAACATTGTCTTCACATGATGGCCTGCATATTATATTAATCTGAATATGCTTTCACTTCTGCTTATGTGAACAGTGACATTTAGACTAAAGATGACAGCAGTGCAGGCAATCCCATTGCCAGTAGAATAAAACTGCAGACAACCTGTGCTTTTATTTTGAAAATGTAACTGGGAGATTCTTGATCCCAATTTATTTTTGAGAAATTGAACCAAATTATTCTTTCCCATTTTTATTTCCATTTTTATTTCACCAGCTTGAGTCACTGCAATATTTAATTCAAATAAGCTGTGCTACACAACCAGGTAGCTAATGGAATGTGACCGTACCACAGTCAGATGTTGATGAGCAGCAGTCAATGCACAGTTCACTGGGGCAGTTCAAAGCTGCAACATGAATTCACTCTCATTTTGTTGACACCGCCCACTTATTTCCTCTCACTGCTGCCTTTGGACATGACTGAAGTAGGGAAATACTAAGTAAAAACAGTCTTAACACAGCATTGTAGAAGAAGAAAAATTCTAGAGGATGCTCATCGTACTTGGTGACATTGTTGCTGGGGAGATAATGTTGGCACAGTAAGGCGGTGGAAGTCAAGATCAGCATAATTTTTAGAAACAGTTTGTCAGTAGCATACTATAACTCAGGAAAGAGTATTTTAAGAAGGAAAGAAAAGCCTGTGTATTTAGAAAATCACCCCAAGCAAAATTACTTAAACAATAGGAAATTAATTCTCTCATGTAAATTCAGAAGTTGGTGGTTCCAGAGAGTTTTGATTCAGCAGCTCAGTAAAGCCATCAAAAGTCCAGGGTCTTGAATTCCCTTGGCTTTTACTGCTGCCAGCTGTGTGACATCCTTGTTCAGGCACTGACTTGGGGGCCTTTGTGACAACACTGACAGCAGTGGCTCCAGCATTTCAGCAGCCACCAGTGCCCCAGAACAAGCAGGTGTCCCCCTTCACTCCCATGAGGCTGCTCTTACAAGCAAGTTCTTTTCCCTGCCCTGGTGTCAAAACCCACATCCACTCAATTGCATAACTAGTATGAGTTTCCTAGGACAGCCATCACTAAAGTAGCACAAAATAGATAGTTTAAAACAAAAGACGATTTTTTTTTTTGAGACTAGGTCTCCCTATTTTTGCCCGTGGAACCGCAGGTTCTCGTTGTCCGGGGTACCACAGACTCAAGCAATCCCCAGCCTCAGCTTCCCAAGTAGCTGGGATTACAGGTGCGTGTCACTACGCCCAGCTATTTCTCTGGAACTAGGTCTCGCTATGGGATGCAGGCGGGACTCGAACCGCGATTCCTAGCCCCAGCAGCTTCATAGGCTGAATCTTGAAGGCATGAACCACGTGCCCAGCACAAAAGACAATTATTATCTCACAGTTTGGGAGTCTAAATGTTGGAAATTAAGATTTATTTGAGTCATGACTCCTTCTGAAGTCTCTAGAGGTGGATCCTATTTTGCCTCCTCTAACTGCTGGCAGTTAGCTGCCAGTCTGAAGAATTTTTGCTTATAGCGGTAAATCTCCAGTCTCTCCATTGTAGTCACATGGGGTGCTCCCTCAGGGCCTGTCTTTGCGTAACTGTCTTCGCGTAAGGACACCAGTCATAGTGATTAGGGTCCCCTCTATTCCAAGATGACCTCATCTAAATTCAAGTAAATACATTTCCAAGTAAGTTTATATTCTATTATTCATCAATCAAAAAAAACCCAATAAATTTGATGCATTTGTGATAATATGGATGGACCTAGAAGGAATCATGCTAGCAGAAATAAGCCAAAAAGGAAATGAGAAATACCAGATAGTCTCACTTATATGTGGGATATAGGCAAAACAAACAAGCAAAAGGACAAATAAAACTTTAACAAACTATCAGCAGACCTGAAGCATAGAGAAAGGAGGCAGGGGTAAAATCAGGGAGGGATGGGCAAAAGAGATTAAGATGATTCACGAATGACAAGGTGGTGAGAGAACCTTGGGGTCTACAACAATGTAAAAAAAATTATATACATGTGCAATTGATTAAAAGAGAAAATAAATAAGCTCACTCTCAATTAAAAAAAAGTTCATATTCTGAGGTTGGGGGGTTAGCACTTCAACATGTCTGTTTTTGAAGAATATAATTCACCTATAACAACCCTTCAAATACTTTGCACCCTTCTGTAGTAAACAAGTCAGTTTCCTAGGTAACTAGCCAGTCATTTGGAACCTAGAGGTCTGCATGTTAGATACTAGTTTTGTTTAGAGAGCTCTGCTTCGTCTGCCTGTTTCACTCTCCCTCTCCCTCCTTTTCTCTTATTTCTGCCTCCTCTCCTCCCTTTCCTTCTCCTCAGGTATTTGCAGCAAACATGGTTCTTCCTGGCCATACCAGGCTTTTCAAGTTGCCTTCCCACATGGGCTTTTAACACCTTCAGAGTTTTGTTTTCTCCTACTTGCTTTCTGGCCAAGCATTTCTGATAATCCCGTGAGGTGTTTGATCCATGACCCTCAATCTTCTGTTCACATCAAGCCTCTGGGGACCCCCTGCCTGGCATGTAGGCCTGTATCTTAGGGCTTTCTACAGATTTTTTTTAAAACAGTCATCCAGTTGGCACATTTATTGCTTTTTTTCTCTGTTGTCTCCTGCAAATCAATTTCTTATAATAAATACTATGATAGTTGTATCCCACCAAATATATAGAAGTTTTACCAATGTACTTTTTAAAGTACTCACACCTACCTATGAAATGACAGTTGGGCATGATTGCATTGATTTTACCTATAAGGGATCCAAGACTCTGACAGGCTAAGTGCCTAGAGACCTGAAGTATTAGGTGGGTAACCGTGACTGAACTTTTCCTGTTGTGACTCACAGAACTAGGGATTTCTGATGACTTATTGTGTGGTCAGAATTGGCATTTCTCAGTCAGCATTTGCATTATACACATGTTGGGTGAGATGAAAAAAGACCGTACAGGCCTCGTTCATGTTATTTATGGTGATGGTATCCTTAATCTATTTTCCCCACTGTCTCACATAGAGAAGGATTAAACTGAATGTTCATAATTGAATAAAATCAAAGGGATCAAAGTCATTATTATAGTTCATGTTGAGCACATTTATAGACGATGTTAAAGCAATGCATTGGCATGGCCTTGCTGGTTGCTGGAATGTTGAAACACTGGTTCTGGATGGTGAGTGGCTGTTCTCCAGAGCCCCTGAATGCTCCCTTGGCCACCAGACTGCCTGCTTCTCCTTGGAGCACTCAGACTTCTTCATGACCTAGTAGCTCCAGGGGCTAATGTTTGGGAAAAACAGGATCTGCCAAGACCAGATCCAGGGCTGGGAACTAGTGCAAATGCAGTGAGAAGGAAACTTTTACTTAGTGAGGACCTGTTCGTGTTTCTGGGACAATGATAAGGGATTTTTTCAGTACATCATTTTATTTCATTCTCAAAGTGCAGGATATGGTATTCAATTCACATATTAGTAAGTATTGGAACAGTTTGACTTTTTAGAGGACATAGGATGCAAACTACATTTACAGAAGAGAAAACTAAGGTCAGGATGGAGACTGTGCTAATTCAGAGTAGACTTGTGTCCCCAGAATTCAGGTTTGCTGGCTCACCAGTCTTGTGTCACCTTACTGTGTTCATAAAGGATATTCAGTGTAGGAAATGTGTCAGTTAACTGTGACATTCCATGTAACAAAGACTTGCAGAGGTGTGGTGAAGCAGTCTGAAATTGGAGTGAGAGTCACATCATTTTAAAAGACACATATGAAGAACTTCTCACCTATAATTTATAGGCTGACCACACCAGTATGAGAAGCAGTTCAAGTATTACGGATCTAGTTTACTTAGCTTTTTCCTAAAACAACCAAAGGTCTGTTTCTGGATTAGAAAGCAGACTTGTGGATAAAATAAGCATCTGCTCCTTTTAAGAATTTTTTTCTTTTTTATTTCTATCTGCTTGTTGTTGCAAACAAGAGCTAATCAGCTGAGCAGAGAAACAGATGTGCTGTGACGGCTCCAAAAATGGGAATCTATCTGTCTGGCAAAGGGTCCTTGACAGGGGCGGTTGCCATAACAACCAGCTTACACCAATGCAGAAATATTACAGGCTCTTTGCAACCACTCTTGCCTTCATTAATTATACCATTCCTACCTAAATGATATGATAATGCTATTTCATTTGCCACTGCCAGGACTAGAGATGACAAATGAGATATTTTGTGTTGAAGGACTGAAAAAGCTATAAAACATTATAGAACTGAAACATTATTGTTATTGTCATTATTACCATTTTGTTCCCTAAGTTCTTGCTAATGGTTTAGTTTCCCCAAAAGGTTTAACATTTCTCAAGTGCTCACTACCTACCAGGCACTAATTGCTTTATATGAATTAATTCGTCTATAAGTTTCACCGTATCCCATAAAAAAGTGCTATTATGAGTCCACTATTTTAGATAAAGTCAATAAATCACTGGCACTAGCTACCAATATTTGAACTCAAGCAAATATTTGATACCCAAATCCTCCCTATATTACAGGAAACTGTTTAATGTGGCCATCAGTGTACCAGACAAAATTATCTTTTCCTGACATATTGAGGAAAATATAATGTCTCATTGCACTAGAAATAAATGTAATTATTACCTGAGGGAAAGATCTGGAAAAATAAAATAAAAAATTTCTTTAGAATTTCAGAGATTTGAATTTAACTTTCAGCTTTGCTACTCATTAAAAAAAATTGTAGTTAAATTATCTTAGAATGGCTTCAGTTTTGGTAGAATAATTAAGAGCACAAATTCTGAAGTCAGATAGTTCTGGGAACAAATTTTCCATACCTGCCTAAAACACATATATTCAGAGACCTTCAGTGAGTTCCTGAATATCTCTGATTAAAAAAGATGACCAGAAGTTAAAAGAGTTAAAATGAAGGGAAAACCTGTTTTGAAGGACAATGTGGAACAGTATGCCTGTAGTGTTTGGTGAACTAGTTATATACTAAGTGTTCTTAAAAATGTGAGTGTATATTACCCCCACCTCATTCCTCCTTAACTTGTTTTAATCCGTAAGAATTGGCATGAGTCTCTGCCTTCAAGGTCTCTTCTGTTTTTCAGAGAACATTTACAGTTTTTAGCGGGAATTAAAGCCTCTTCCAACCCTTAGTGTGTTCATACAGTATATTGAGTGTAGGAAATGTGCCAGTTAACTGTGACATTCCATGTAACAAAGACTTGCAGAGGTGTGGTGAAGCACTCTGAAATTGGAGTGTGAGTTACATCATTTTAAGACACACATGAAGAACTTCTCACCTATAATTTATAGGTTGACTACAGCAGTGTGAATCTGGTATCCCTCAGATAATGAAGTATCTCTCCAAGTTCTCAGCAAGGGTGAAATGACAATAATGGTGAGACTGTTAGGTCACATTTACACGACTCTGCTTTAAAATGCCAGAGCTGCTTGGTGTTCAGTCTGTCAATCGTGTCACTGCAGAGATCATGGACTTCGGTTGCCTTGGAGATTCAAGTGAGGCGTTTAGAACCTTAAATCACTGACCAAAAGTCCTGTGTATCTTCCTCCAAAGACTTTCACTGAGATACTGTAGCCAGACTCCTGTGTGTCAGCCTCTAAGATCACAGGGATTCCCTCCTGTCCTGTTCCAGGCTGACCTTGCCTGTGTCCCTAGAGTGGTTCTGCCTCTGAGAACTTGGAACACAATGCAGGCACTTGCGTCTGATGGACAAGGAACCAGGATGAGAGTGACTGTGTGAGTTACAGCATTTAATCTCAGTTCAGGGGAAGCTCCCTCCTCAGTTAGAGCTCCATGGGGAAGTTGAGTCATATGTCATGTCAGTGTGGAGGAGGGAGGCTGGCTCTGGAGGTGGTGGTAACATGTCATTACCCTCCTCCTGGTAGGTCTAAATATAGGACCTCATGTGAAGCCCTCAAGTCCCAGATGTACAAAGCACATGAGCAGTGGCCTCTCCTCTCTGGTGTTAAACGAGAAGTGTCTAAGTAGTGACTTTCAAGGCTGTCTGTCCTTCCACCCCTTCTGGGATCTGAGAAAGGTCAGGTCATCTGTAATCTTTCACTCTTCATCCACCAAAAAGAACCATTGCTGTTGCTACAGTAATTGAAGTGTTTGCTGGAGGAATGACAGAATTGATATTGGCTCTTCTTGAGTTCTGAGTCCCCAGTTATCTGATGGCTACTCTCTCAACCATACCTCTGCTACCCTGCCCAAGGCAAGGGGCTCAGGTCTGCAAAAGGGAATTCACATGCCTGCCTGTTAGTGACTGACATGTCATTAGGAAACAAAGGGAGTCATGTAGTCAGCATGAGGAATGAGACCCCTGAGAAGCCTTGGGGTGGGGGTAAAGTGATTGCAAGTAGGGATGAGAAAACTAGTAGTTATGGTGCTCTGTTATCTTCCAGGTTTCTCCCAAACCTTTCCCAAGTTAAAGGACACCACTGCAGTAAGAATGTAGACATTCCCAAGGGTATCTTGGATTATGTAATGATATCATCCTGGGAGAGCAGATAATCCAGAGGCTACTTGCAGATGATGTGATAT
The DNA here is from genome assembly GCA_004024945.1 of Uropsilus gracilis. Taxonomy (NCBI): domain Eukaryota; kingdom Metazoa; phylum Chordata; class Mammalia; order Eulipotyphla; family Talpidae; genus Uropsilus; species Uropsilus gracilis. Next base: position 12,649 of record PVHY01003786.1, read on the forward strand.
TCCCAAGTGTGAACATTCAAAGGTTCTGTTTGACTTGCTTCTCCTGTTTTTCTAATGCATTGTGGAGAAGAAAGCTGTTTATTTTTTTCTTATTAGTTTCTTATCATGGGCTCATGCTGCATTTGTGTTGCCGGCTAACTATGTGATTTTGGGCAGGTTTTTTAGTCTTTCTGAATCTGTTTCCTCTTCTGGGTAATAGTACCTGAGCTAACAAGCTGTAAAATGAACTGACTTGTAGAGCTCCTACTTACTCTTAATTGTGTTCTGGTAGAATTGAAACATCACAGAGGAAGGAAAGGGGCCACAAAAAAGAGTGAAGAGAAAGAAGAAATGAGAAGTGACAAGAAATCCATATGCTTAAATAGAGGGGATGTTTGCATGCTCCTACTATGAAAGTTACTGTGACTGTGGCTTAAGAAACATGAAATCTGTTTGGCAGTGGCCCAGCATACTCTGTATTTTAAAACTCCCCAAGAGACGCTTCTCTCAGAGGGGTAGTGGGAACCATGGGGTTTGTTCCTGTTGCATATATATGAACCAACGGCTTCAACGAAGTCACCTTCCCACATGGTACCTCAGTTTCCTCTTTTGTGAAATAGAGGGAGTTGAATTAATGAATCTGAAGATCTCTTTCAGTATCGTCTCTGGTGTGGGGGTTGCTGCTGAAGCAAGGAAGGCAGTGGAATCAACCTGGGTGTCCAAGCAGGTGTGGACCTCCAGAGCCATTGCAGCACGAAGGACACATACAAAACTCTGGGCACCCTGACTCACCATTTGTAGGTTAGAGTTGTGGATGCTGGTCATGAGTCTGAGAGCAGGGCTTCATGTGCATGACCATACATGATGTAATCCCAGGACTTCAGAAATGTAACTGCCAACAACAGTGTTTGCAGCTCAGTCAGTTGCCCTGTGCTCACCTCAGTGAGAAGTGGTGTTGTGCAAGCAGAATCTGGTTTCAATTTGAACCTTGTTTTATTTATATAAAGGCTTATGCTAAGTGTTATAATCCTTAGAAAAGGCTTGTAAAATATCTTATTTTAACTAGAGATTAAGGACAGTGTAATTTAAATTATTTTCTGACAATTTCTCAGTATGCAAATTATAAACTCAATCCTACATTTAAGCTGAGTTTTATAAAAGAATCAAAAAACCCACACCCCTGTCAGTTTCAGTTTTTAATTCATATCCCCTTTGCCAAGAAATCCCAAGCAAATGTCAGTTCCCCTGAATGTTATATTTCATCAAAAGGAAGAGACTTCATTTGTTATTTATTATTTCAACTTGTAACACTTTTAGGATGTATGTATTTTAAAATATTTCCCTGGAATATTTATAACAATAATTTTCTGTTCCAGAGAAATTCTATTTTAAAAATCTTAATGATCAATAGCATTTATCAATTATGCTGCATGAATTGTGTAAACAAAATTAAGAATCCTATTTGCTTTCCGATTTCTGAAATCATCTTATTTGCTAGTCTATTGACTGCATGTGTGGCCTCAAGGTCAGCCAAGGATTAATAGCTTTAGGTCTATTTACCTTGACTCTTTTAAAGCTGAATTTAGCTTTTGAGATAACAGCATTTTGCCTGTGTACTTGAGTGAAATTTTAATCTGCACCATTGTTTATAATTTTGGATCTCACAATTGATTCTAGTAAAGTGAGGAATCAGAACACATAGGGGAAAACCTAATTGCATTTTTATGACATTTTAAAACTGTCTAAAAAACATCTGTCATTTTTTAAGTTTGATAAATTATTTCACTAAGAACAAAGGATATTTTTCCTTATGGTAGATGGGGCTACAATAATATTTGCTTGAAAGTATTGGTCAAAACCACATTTTTGAAGGCGATTTCAGTTCTGAAACTCTGAAGTGTAATTTGATAAATTGGTTATTAAGTTAAATACCTTGTTGGAAATGTCCAGAAATTCATAAGTTCACTATTTTTTTAACCATTTATATCCAATCTCATACAAATGTTCTTTTCAGATAATGAAGACCTTGAGATGAGGAGAGATTGTTCTCTCAGGTTCTTATAGCTTAAGCCATTCTACAAGAAGTAGAGGGTGAATCTTACCTTTCTCAGGAGTTTTGTCAGTAAGCCATACTGTTGGCTAAGGTTAAAATGAAGTTGTAATTATGAGTCATTTCATGAGATCATTATGATGGCCTGAGAGAGTGAAAATACTCAAATCTTGTGCTTGAAATATTTGGAAAGGGATTTTCTTCGTTCTTCTTGTATCAACCTCACAAGAACCAAGATAATTACCTTTAACCTGCCAACTTGTTGATGAAAAGTCTCACAGCCAAAAATACCCAGGAGGGAGGAAACACATCTTTCAACATTAGGTCAAACTTTTCAATGCTTACATTATCAAGCCAAAACCATGCAGTTTGCTTTTCATTATTATAGCGATAATTCATGAATCCCTTTAGACAGTATAGAAAATGTAGAAAACTATAAAGAAGTAAGCAAGTAAAGTAATTATTACCCATGTATTAATAATCCAGTGATAGCTACTATCAACATTTTGGTGCCATAGAAAAGCTGAATAAGCATGTCATAAGCAATGTTTAGAGCAGAACCACAAAAAAGGAGTTGCTCAGTTTGCATGGGGAAAAGAGGAGCAAATAGATTAAATAATTTGCTAAAGTTATCCAATGAAGAGTTTACAAAGTCAAAATGAGAATACCTGGCTTTGTAATTTCCCAACACCAACCAGAGTTGCAAGTCTTTCCATAATTAAGAGTTGCTGACAGTAGGGTTTTCTTAGCCATCCTCAGCAGATCTCAGTTTGCTGTCAAGTTGTGGGTGCAGTTGCATCCTATTGACTCCTGAAAGAGGAGGTACTTCCTTCCTTGGGGAGGAATGATGGGGGGGTGGGGGGCAGATGTAGAGAGCCTGAAACATTGGAATTTGTTAGAGGAAGGCAGAAGAGAATTGCTCAAGCAATCAAAGAAAGTTGACTGTTGCTGCAAATACCAGTAGAGTGAAACTGTTAGTGAAAACTTCTTTCTTGTCCTCAGTCCCTCCAGAAAGAAAAGTTTTTGGCTGCCAACATAGTAATGACCAATAGTTGGGAAGTTCAAGCCTGCCTTTGGGTGACAGCTCTTGGCATTGGACACTTAGGCTGCTAGTGCATAGATATTACAAGTAACCCAAGGATTAGTGTTTTTTCTTTTCTTAAAATAAGCAGGAGTGTAGTCTAAGTGTACTGGAAAAGCTGTTAAGTTCACATTTCAAGGTAGGAACCTGGACATGCTCCATTAACCAGCATCTAAACAATTGCTCTGTCACTGAAGCTCATCTTCCTTAACAGAGGCATTATCACAGCAAACAGCTTCTTTTCATAGACATTAAGACCTTCTACAAATTATTGGCAATAAAATCTCCTCAAGGTTCTAGTCATCCTGTTCATATAGAATAATCTTGTTTGCTAATTTGCATGGAAAGGTCAGCCTCTAGTTTGTGATATGACCCCCAAATCACTTATCTGGAAATTGTGAAGTCATAGAATATTAAATCTAGAAGATATGGAAGAGATCATTCATTCCCACTTTGCTACTTTATAGATTAAAAAAGTGAAGTCCTGAGAACATAAGTGATTTTTCTGCCATCTGTAAGGGGGAAAAGCTCAGACCCAATTTGAACTTGTTTTAGTGCCTACCGAACTGACTTTTCCTCTTAGCTATCTGTCTTGTGTTAAACAGCTTACCAATACCCACAGCCCTTGGACCAACTAGCTATCTGTCTTGTGTATGACAAAACATTCTCCTGGTCACCAGGATCCTTTGTGTCTCCTTTTCCTTAGCCTTCCCTCCATCTTAGGTCCTGCCAGTCTCTCTCCACCCACCCTCCTTCCACAAACCCATTCTGTCCACCCCATTCCACTGCCAGCTACATTAATTACACTCCTGTGACGGATACAAAAAGCTTAAGGTAAAGTCAAGTATATACTTGACTTGGGCTTGTCCCTTTCTTGGCCACTAAAGGAGGGTTGAAGGGGTGTGAGAAGACAGGTGTTTGAGGTCTGGAAACTTTATCAATATTTCAACCCACTTCTCTTCACCGATTTAATATGACTTATAGAATCTGGGAAATCTGGTCCCAGAGAAGTACACTTGCTACTCTCCTTTTCTTAGAGGAACATCATAACAACAAATTCAGAGAGCTCTTTGTGATGCCACCTTTTCCTGGGACAAGGGACTTAAAAATCAATGAACTACCCCATAAATGTGACTTGATTTAACCTAGAGACAAGGAGAATGTTGTGCTAAAAACAAAGGAGTTACTTTTCCTTCAAAAGAAACAGTTGCAGACTTTGGTGGTGGATTGATAGAGAATTAATTCCAAGGTGTGTTGACCTTCCATTGGGATGCATTCTTCTAGAGTGCTTCTTTAAATCCTGCCATATTTGTAACCAACATAAAACGTTGTTTGTTTCCAGTAAGTCATTCCTGAAAGAGAGACACCATCTGTGCCTGAGCCTCCCACCGAGAAGACAGAGTTTAGGTGACAAAATATAAAACACATCGTAGTTTAGTCAAAATTTGATTGCAGAAGCTTGTAATTCTACCACTCCTTTAACATAACCTTTGCTATAAAGAGAGCACTTATCATATTGTAATGGTCTGTATACTTCTCTCTCCTCTACCTGGTTTGAAATTCTAGCCTGGCAATGACTAGTTGTGAACTCCAGGTGAGAAATATAACTCAGTTTTCACACCTAAAAAAGTGAAACTATCACCTACCTTATAAAATGATTATGAGGATTAAATTAAGTGTGCATTTGGCTTTCCGTTCCTAGGACCTTGTGCCATGTCTGACTCACAAGTACTCAATAATTATTCGTGACTTATTTTACTTGAGTAATTTTCTATAAAAATCTCTGGAATGCTGAGCCTAAAACATTTCCTTGTCACTTAACACACTGATGAATTTTAGAAAGATAATTTGACCAAAGAATACTTTATTTGTTAATCAGATTGAGTTAAAGATAGTGTCTATCTATAAAGAAAAGTTGAAACCAGATAAATGCTGTGAATATTTTATGACAGCACTTGAGAGACATTAGGTATTTCCATTCCTATATTTGTATAGATCTGAATTGTCTTCTTGCCTTCTATGGCTCATCTGCAAAGGCTGAAAGTTGATTTGAATTTCTTTCCAGAAGTTGTAGGCTTTCCAGACACTTCCTGTTACTTAATGATATGTGATTCCCCTCAAATAGGCCAAGTGTTTGTAGCCCCATAACCTTTATTGGACATATTAGGATACTTTCTTTTAGGAAATTTATAGCCATCTCATGGTTTTTCGTCTAATTTTAGGTTTGTTTTAAATTTCATTTGGCCTTAGCTCTTGTTTGGGAAAGACAGTCTTGTTTCTCTCATAGGGATATACAAGTAGTGAACTGTTTGCTGATTGATAAGTCTAAAATTATATTTTTTTCTATGTTTGAAAATGTCATTTCTGAAAGGGAAAGTATTGAAAAGTCTTTTCTGGAAATCTTTAAAAGTATGTCACTTCTTACCTGATTGAGGTGATGAAACTGAGGTCTTCAGGGACAATGAAATGAGATCTACTTCTGAAAATTAGAATTATTTGGACTTTAGCTTGAATGCATGCTTGAAAATAATGCACTACGTATATCACAATGTGTCTATCCAGAGAATGGGACTTGAATCAGGCCAAGGATGCAGGTACATGAAAAACTGTTCTTTAATTCAGAAACCAGAAGAGAAGGACTGGGGGCAATTATCAGAAAAAGAGATCAAGGTCTCAAGTGAGATGGCCAGTGTGTTTGACAGTTCTGCAAGTCCAATTATCTGGTCTGGCAGAAAGCAGGTCTACTAGTTTTCTGTCACTATTTAGCAATATCACACATTTAATGGCTTAAAAACAACACTCAGATATTATCTTACAATTCTCTAGGTCAGAAGTCTGATATGGGGTTACCTGGCTAAAGTGATCTTCCCCATTTCTCACAGGCATTTCAGACATAATATGTTCCAAATAGGGCTTTCCAGGGCCAGACCTGCTTCTCCTATAGTTTTCTACATCTCATTAAATACTAGTTTCATTCTGGAATTGCTCAGGTCAAAAATTGGATTTGTCCTCCTCTCTTCTTTCTCTTTTTTCTTTTTTGCATTTTTTTATATTTCTATTTAGAATGCTAAATACATGACAAATGAAAGTTCAAGATTACAATTAGATGAACAAAATTGACACTGCAATTAAGTACAACTATATGTAGTGTGGGTTAAATTAGATAATATTAATAAATATTAAATTATTAAATAAATAAATTAAATAAAATTAAATAAAATAATTAAAAAATAAAATAAAATAAAATAATTAAATAAATTAAATAAATAAATTAAATAATTAAATATTAAATATTAAATAAAGATAAATTAGATAATACCATTTTTGAAAGTGTGAAAGCAATACATTATAACAGTTTCTGTATCATTTAAAATTATGAAACAGCCTTGTTTCTTGATGACCTGATACCAACAAAACCTAATAATAAATAACAAAAAGGGTACATACAGAAAAATTTCAAGTTGATTAGATTAAGAAATCTGCTTTTCTAGGAAAGTCAAGTTCACAATTTTTTCAAATTGCTTATCAAATATTAAGTAACTATGATTCATGGAAGTTGTTATTTGTAGAAGTCAACATTTTAAGTCCTCTCTTGGAAATAGGAACATAGCCATTCTCAAATAACAATCACTGAGACAAAATGGAAGAGGCTACTGAGAAATCCAAGAATGGCTTCCATATCTCTTTTCCCTTATAAGCCCCTTTTAGCAAATTTAGTTGGTTCCACCTTCAAATTTATATAATCAGAATCTAACTGATTCTGAATCAGATTCACTGAATTCTTGCAGTACTATTTTGAACTGATTTCACTTCCTTTACTCACATTTTAATCTACCTTAATCAACAGCTAGTGATCCTGCTGACATGGCACCCATATCTGTTACTTGCCAAGGCCGCTTGACTTCTCTCACTCACACGAAGTCAAAGACCTTAAGAGGGTGGGTGGCCTGTGATTCTAGCCCTTCCTTTGTCCACCAGCAATGTTGCTTCTCCACATCATAGATCAATGAGTCATTTATCAATATATCAACACAGCACTGGACTCTCTAAGTTTCCCATTTGACAGTTGCCATGGATATCCTTGGTTGAGAAGGCAGATTTCAGGTCAAATGGGAGCACCTGGCCCCTCTATGGCCTCTGTCCCCACTCTTTTTCCCAGCTCCATGTGCTAGCCACCAGAACCTGAGGGGAAAGACTTCTCCAGTCTGATTTTTTAAAAAAATAATAATAGAATAATAGAAACAGATTTTCCTACAATAATCCATGATCCTCAAGTCAAGCCTGGGGACATTTTCTGTTTCCCTTGCTCTTCTAGCCAGTTAGATCAATAACTGAAGTGACAGCTGCTGCTGAAATACAAGCTGGTTGTTGGAGTTTGAAGAGGAGGCGAAGTTCCTATTTTATGTTAACCACATCTTCCAATATCTTCCCGCTCAATTGGCTACACTCCTGGGGGTTTAGTGTAGAAAACAAGCATCTTAGAGAAGAACTTTACTTGCTGTTGGATTCAGCAAGTAGCAACAGGGTGAAGGTTGCAGACAAAATTTTCCCTTCAAGGATGAAGGAGGTATTCATCATCCTCGCACTATTCTTGGTACCTAGAGGGTTTAATGCATTCTTATTGAACTGAACGGTTATTATTAAAAAGTTAATGAAAATGTCAGATGATAAATCAATCACAGGCAAATAAAGTCTAGAAAATGTATATCTTAGTAATCATTGGAATTCAGTATGCAGCCAGGGATCTGAGAAGGGGACAAAGGTCGAACAAGGCTTTTTTGGACATTCAAGCTGGCAATGAGGTTGATTGTTTTGTCCTGCTTTTGTCTAATAGGTCATTGCTTGTGAGCAGCAGTATGACTCTTCCTATGACGCTCGCTGTGACGTTTGGTCCTTGGGGATCACAGCTATTGAATTGGGAGATGGAGACCCTCCCCTCTTTGACATGCATCCCGTGAAAACCCTCTTTAAGATTCCAAGGTAAGACACAAGATGGCGCTCTTGGCTCATTAGTTCTACATGAAACCCACTCGTTTGAGGAATAAACAGTTCCTAAACAATTCCTCTCCAAATGCAAAAAAGCTTGACTGTAAAACATGTTTCTCTTTGAGAAAGAAAGAGGGTGGGGGCAGGTATTTCTGAAAGATAACATATCCTAAGGAATATTATATATACTCTAATTTTTCTGAGATGTTTGCTTTTTGTGCTATGTACAAGGAAAACTAAACATACGATTTTGAATCATCTGTCTAAATAATGGTGTTTTGTTTGTAATTAATATCTGATCATATTTTCTAGTTTGATTCTTTATTGAGTATCTGAGAAGATTTATGGGCAAATATATACATATATGCACATTATACACTCATCATTAAAAGGCATCAGAAAAATACTACATCAGTCACATGATTTGCTTTTCATCCCTGAATTTTCTTCTCAATGGGAAATTGTGCTGAAAGCAGTTTGCTGGAAGGGTAATTAGATGTCAGCATATTTTCTATTGTATGTGTCAATAGAGGTTTGTACAAGAGGTTGGGCAGTTTGCCTTTCATGAAAATCTGGCCAGTTTAGGGTTCTAGTCTGGAAAAGGAAGCTATCATCCAGCATCATCCCACCAGGTTGCAAGATTTATGTCTTTCATATTTCTCTTTCAAAAAGAATGTGTTAGAGTGCCTGGGAGTCCTTTAACCACTTTAACAATAGTGTTAACCTTTCCTTATCTGCACAATCACTCAGCTATCAAAGCCTTTAAAATTTTCTCCTTGATTGCAATTAGCATTTCTGATTAGGTCTATTTATATGTAGATGAGACTCTCTGCATTCATCATCATAATGTTATCATTTTATACCTTATCCAGATGTGAACTAACCACCCACCACAATTCCAGAAAAAACAAAAAACCCTGGTTTGCCACCCAAGTTGGGGTGAAATTTTTTTTTTGCATTTTCCAAAGTACAAAAACAGGTGATGGTGATTAGAGGAGCAGTCAAAGCACCTGACTTTAAATTAATAGTCTGGTGAATGTTCAAAAATGATGTATAGAATTCAGGATTCCCCAAATAACATTATACACAGCAATATGTCAGAAGATGGTGTTTGAAAGCTGTGCTTGCTTTAAAAAAAAACAAAAAACAAAAAACAAAAACAAATGGTTTACTCTTTATCATGTATTTACTGGGGTGTTAATTTCTCAAATATCAGAATTAAGATTAGTTAGCAATTTGCAAGGTATATTTACTCTTGATAAATATTATCTGCTTGTTTGAATTTCTTCATTTTTAAAAAATTATGTGCTGTATGCAAACTGTTCCAAAATTTTATAGATTGATGAATGTGAAGAAACTGAGAAGAGACGTGTGTTACATGGACACAGTATCTCCATGATTCCTCTTAGCTGGCTTCTGTGCTCCAGCAAGCCTCTACTCTTTAATAATCTCTGTATTCTCGCTCCTTTCACCCTATTTCTCTTGAGAAATGCATCCAGATCTAAAACACAACCAAGCCCCCCAGTGCCTGCTTCAGGATGGGATGAGCCCAGGAACAGAGGGTGTTAGAAAAAGATTTTGGAGGTGACAAGGACCCTTTTCCCAACATAGTACCTTTGTTTTTCTTCCTAGTGGGACCTCCTGCCCTTTTCCTATCTCTTGGTGCCTGTGTAGAGGATAAATCAGATTGAACTAAGGGATGTCAACAATAATCAGTCAACAGATCCACAGTGTGATTCTGTGTTCTCAATTCCTGCCATCATCATAATCTTAATGCTGCCTTTTATATTCCTGAGTAGAAAAGATGGAGATCTTATAAAGAAATGTAGCATATTTACACATACAGTATAGCTTTTTTCTTCCTGAAACTGGAGACGGTATATTGGGTTTATACTCACAAGTTATTTACTTAAAAATTACCCTGCAGTTCTCATATGAAGCCTATGGATTAGTCAGACTTAGTGTGTGTGTGTGGTGGTGGTGTGTGTGTGTGTATGTACTGCTTAATTTTAAATGCTAATATGTATCCTCTCTTTGCAGTAGAAAAACTAAGCATTTACACATTTTAATTCGGTATTCAGGGGAGCCTTCTCTCTCTCTCTCTCTCTCTCTCTCTCTCTCTCTCTCTCTTTCTCTCTCTATTCCTCTTTCTCTTTCCATTTTCTTTCCTACTGGGGAAAAATCAAATAATGGAAAAAATCCATTGGTTTCAGAATTCCCCTCTCCATTTGCATCTGCGTGTTTTCAGCATTCTGAAGCAAATTAAACAATGAAATCATTTTAGAATTCTCTGGAATCCCGAACACCATGAATGACTTCCTCTTCTGTTCAACCTTACTTGCCACCTCCCCCCAGTCTTCTCCTTCCTAAAAATAGATTGAATTAAATACCCAAGTGAGGGGTTTCAGGAAGGAAGAGACTTTATGAGTTTTGAAGGACTTAGGAATTGTTGAAGTGCTGGTTACTTGAGAGATGGGTGAGAGCCTCAGATGTCAACAAAATAGATATTTACATAGGTTCCCTGGAAATACAAAATAGAGCCTGTCTGGATATGGCTGACTTGCCTGCACACAGGTCTCTGTGCTCCTCCTCTCCCTGCCTTCACCTGCCTGCTCCTTTGTCTTGACCTTCACATCAGGCAATGACCCATGGCACAGTCATGACCTGCCCTTGAGGGGCCCTATGACTCGCCCCTCTCCTGTATTGCTAACACATGGAAATGATCTGCTGATTGGCAGAGCAGCCACTATTTGCTGAACCTGTCAGCATGTGTCATCTTGTCTGATGCCTTTGCTCCCAAAATGTCACCTTTCTCTGATGGTTGCTGTTCTGTCTACTGCTATTTTTCTCCAGGAGATAGAAGGGAGGAAAAGAATGAAAATCATTTCTCTGGGCATCAGTCAGTGGGTTCAACAATCTCTTTCACAGCTCTTTCTTTGAGGATTCTTTTAAAATTCCAAAGTCTTAAAAGTATCCTGCAGATAAGCTGGATATATTTTTCGCTTAAAGGGAAATCTACTTCATAGATATAATTGTAAGAACCCATTAAGTTAGGAGAACTCGGTAATAGTGTTGGTCTCTTGGCAACCAAGTATCTTTTCTTACCTTGGAGTCTTTGGTTAATGATCTATGGACAGGGGAAGGCAGTAGGGTCCAGTGAGGGTATGCTTATTGGAAAAGACTAAGAACCATGTCACCTGCCCATTTATTTGGGGAAAGACAGTGACTGACTCTGTTTCCCACTTTTCTGCACATTGAGTGCTTCTAATAGGGGGTGCCATTAACATAGTTGATACATACATTTGATAAAGAGCTAGCTACTCTTTAGAGATTTGTAAATTTCAAAGAAAACTGGTTTTACGACTTTACTTTCTTTGAAAGTAAGACCACTTACTTCCTCCAGATCTTGACTGCAGGAAGGAAGGTTATAATATTGGCTTGAGAACAAAGAATGAGTTCAGTCATTTCATTATTTATTTATTTTTAAAAAATTATTTATATATACACATATATTTCACATCATTGTAATCCCTGGGGGTCACCTACCACCTACCCTCCCAAGCCGCTCTAGTGGGTCCCCCCACCCAGTTCTGTATTTTTGTTTGGTTGTCCATATATTAGTGAAACCATTTGGTTTCTGTCTTTTTTTTTCTGACTTGTTTCTGCTATATGATTTCTTCTTGGTACATCCATGTTATCATAAAAGTCATCAAATTTGTCATTTTTAATTGATGAGTAATACTCCATTATGTATCTAAACCACATCTTTTTCATTCAGTCATGTGTTTTAGGATGACATTTGGGTTATTTCCATGTCCTTGCAATTATAAATAGTGCTTCCATAAATGAGTACAGGTGTCCCTTTGTACATTGAGGTCTCCTTTGGGTAGATTCCCAGAAGAGTGATTGCTAGGTCAAATGGTAGTTCCATTTTCATTAGTTTGAGGGTCCTCCACACAGCTTTCCATAGTGGTCGGACCAGTTTACATTTCTACCAGCACTGTAAGATTGTACTTTTCTCTCTGCATCCACACCAGCACTTGTTGTTGCCCTTTTTCCCTTTTTTTTTTTTTTTTTTTTTAATGTGGGCCATTCTTACTGGTATAAGGTGGTATCTCACTGTGGTTTTGACTTGCATTTCCTGATTGCTAGTGATGTTGAGCAATTTTTCATGTGCCTGTTGGCTATTTGTATTTCCTCTTGGGAGAAGTGTCTCTTTAGTTCTTCTCCCCATTTTTTGATTGGTTTTCTTGTTTTGTTTTTGTTTAGTTGTGTGAGTTCCTTATGGATCTTTATTATTAAACTCTTATCACTCTTGTGAAGGGCAAAATTTTTTTCCCATTTGGTTGGGCTTCTTTTTGTTTTTTCTACTGTCATTTTTGCTGTACAGAAGCTTTTTAGTTTGATGTGGTCCCATCTGTTTGTTTTCCTTCATTTTTTTGCCATCTGTAGATGTGACTAGAAAGAGATTTCTGAATTGTAACTCGTGGAGGGTTTTGCCTAGGTTTTCCTCTATTTATTTTATGGTTTCAGGTCTGACATCTAAGTCTTTTATCCTTTTTGAGTTGGTTTTTGGACATGGTGTACGGGAATTGTCTTGGTTCATTTTTTTGCATGTCTTGGTCCAGTTTTCTCAGCACCATTTGTTGAAGAGGATTTCTTTGTTACAATGTAGGTTTTTCACTCCTTTGTCAAAGAATAGTTGACTGTATATTTGTGGTTTTATTTCATGGCACTCAATTCTATTCCATTGGTCACATTCTCTGTTGTTATAGCAGTACCATGCTGTTTTTATTATTATGCTTTGTAGTATAATTTGAAATCTGGAATATTTAAGCCACCATTCTTTCTTTTTCTGGCCAGGAGGCTTTTTGATATTCAAGGTCTTTTATTATTCCAAATGAATTTCAGTAATTTTGTTCTGAGATCAGCCATTTTAGATTCAGCCATTTTGATTAGGGATTTTGGAAGAAGGAGATGTGAGCCTTGTGTGCTTGGCCATGTGGTCAAGGCCTGGGGCCTGCAGACTTTGTCCAGCCCAGGCTAGTAGTATGTATGTTAAAGGAAGCTGAGGAATTTGCAGATCTGAACTCTGTGTTGGAGTTTGTCTTACTGAGTTTGACTCAAATGTTTTTGGAGAGGTCATGGGAGCTAGACCTGAGAAGAAAATGACTTTGTTGGCTCCTGTACTATATAGTTTTCTTCTACTTCCTGGAGGAGAATAGCAAGGAAAAGACAGCATCATGCCTTCAGCTACCTGCTTGGAAGTTGGAGCATGCCAATGATGAAGAAAATATGGTCTGTGTGGGACACATTTTAATGAATTCTGCAGGGTTGGATAAGTGGTGAGGTCAACAGGACTAAGAGACTGGAGGTTTTGAAGAATGTTGGAGTAATTGTTTTTTTTATGTTTCTTTTTGTAGTAAATAATTAGAAAATGACTTTATGTAGTAGTAAATTAGTCTACATTCTAATAATCTTGTTCTGACTTGGAAGATACAATAAGGACTGAGGATGGTGGTAAGAACCTGCAATTTTGGATGTCTTTAGGCTATAGGAGCTGCAAAGGGTAAATTGAGGCAAGCTAGCATATTGTAAACTGAAGTTTTTGATTGGGAGGGGCCCCCCCATGCAGTCTCCAGGGTAGGGAGCTGAAAAGCAGTGGCTAGAATCTGCATAACAATGGTGACTGGTCTGTGAAGGCTTTCAGCTGCAGGAGGTTAAGGTTTGAATCTGCCTGGGAGAAGCAGGCAGATGATCTTTGAGTTTTAAAACTAAAAAACCTCTCACTTGTCAGATAGCACTTCTACTATATTCCTTGTGGGAAAATGCAGAATGGTTTTCAAGATTCCCAGAAGAAATGTCCTTGACAGGAATTAGATGGGAAAGAACAGCCTGAACATTCCAGTCCCTGAATCCAGTGATTTTCTCTTCCTAAAGAGAAGTTTCCTTGCAGCACATGATCCAAGAAAAGGAAAACTTGTGATAATCACCAATTCACATTTGGGCTCGTTACCCTACCAAATTTAGGTTATTTTAAACTGTACCCAATTATATTAGGTTCCTAGGGATGTCACAACAAGCTTGGTGGGTTGAGGCTATAATACTTTTTTTCTCTCACAGTTCTGGACACCAGAGATCACAAATTTAGATGTCTGCAGAACCAGACTCCTCCTAAAAGCTATAGAGGAGATCTCCTGGTTTTGGTGGCTTCTGGTGTTCCTTGTTTTTTGTGGCAGCAGAATTCAAATCTTTATCTCCATTTGCATGCTATCTCTTCTTTTCTGTCTTGTCAAATAAGGACACTTGTCATTGAATTTAGGGCAGTATAATAGCATCTTGAGACCCTTGCCTTGCTGACATTGGCAGACACCCTATTCCTGGAGATATCAAGTTCCTGGGTTCCAATATCTCAAGGGATCACAATTCAATCCACTACACCAAGCAACATTCTTATCTCCCATATTCTCTGAGAAATTAATTTGGCAACAAAATACAAGACAACCAGCTAAATGATGATGGAGAACCTATTATCATTAACATCTATCAAACACTAACTATAGAACAGGCACAATGCTGTTTCACAAATACATTTCCATTATATCCTCACAATAACCCTGTGAAATAGGTGCTACCACCATATCTTTTTCTAGAGGAGAAAATTAGGAGCCCAGGGAGGAAGCACCTTTTGGGGGAAAGTCTTCAAATCTAAAACATTTAACTCCATTGTCCACACATTTTGCTATTACATAGAAAAAGTACTTCCTTAAATTATATATTTATTGATGAACTATGAATTGTGCCTTCAGGGGACTAGAGTATTTAGAAATATATAAAACATCACAGTATTTGTTAAGCTCTGCTATCCATTATTCCTTTCCCTGTTCCCAGTTTTAATTGTATACAATTGACATTGTAAGCCTGAAAGTTGGAATTTTATTAGTGTTAATGATTATGTCAGGGAAGGAACTGAAGAACAGAAATCAAGATTGTTGTCACCAGTGAGCACAGACCCTCCTTGACGCCTTGATTTATGATCCCAAAGTCATAAATTCTTCCTTTTTCAAGCACCCTTTGCAGCACCTGCCTTTCATTCCTAATTTAGAATGTTTAAGATGAGTGTTTGAACTAAAGAACTACAGAATATGTATTACGTAAAAGCAAAGAGGCACTTTGGGTCATCATTATTAGTGCCCAGAAATTTTCTGTCCTATCTATACTTCCTTGCAAAATTTGCAACTGCCACATCAGGACTATTTCTGGGCTCACTGGCGCCTCTTCCCTTTGCCTTCTTACTATTTTTTTCTGTAGGAAATGCTCACTTTGCTTCTGGGGTAAATGGAAATCTGTTTCTGGCAGTCTGTATTGGAATGCATTTTTCATGGACACAATATTTTAAATAGTAATTTAGGAGGGGGTGATATAACACACGAGTTTCTCACCTTAAGTGCATTATCAGATGCTTGTGGCTAACTAGCGTTTTACCGTGGAATCTGATGACTTCACCTATATCTAAATTTTATGCTTATGGAAAAAATGCTTTCCAAGTTTTAAACTACTTTTACAATAGTGCTTTACAACAATCTTCTGGGATTTGGGAAAACTGGTGACCTCTGTGTTAATTTTGGTAACTTGAATGCTTGAGTTGCAAAGATGAACGGCAGTATTTTTTCTGTTAAGGAGAACAAGGTTTTACTGTTGCCTCTCTATTCATTTTACCCCAGAGCAAGAAACTCCTGGAACTATGGGAAGTTGAATCTACCAGGGGGCTGAAGGTATCCTAAGGCAGGCAAGGAACTTGTAAGGAGAGCACTTTGTTATTCCAAATGAGTAGGTGAAATACGTTAAAAAGGAGGAGCCAGGAGAGTTTCAAAAGGATACTCTTGGTTTCTTGGAGGATGTGAGGCATGGGCCTCAGAAAAGGCAAGTCACTTGAAACAGATATGGGTTTATTGAAAGATCTTCTTAGAGACTCTGTGCCTACAAGTGACTCTTGTTAGAAAAAGGGATCTTAGAGCCAAATTATTATTTAATTTCGATAACATTTTTAAAGGTTTAAAGATTCATTTTATTCTGAATTCCCCATATTCACAAATTGTTCCTGCATGGCAAGCCTGATCCTCAGCTGCGAGAGGATGCAGAGGCAGCAGGGAGTCCTGAGTCACCAGTAATTGTCTTACTACTACAGAATTGTCATAGGACGTTTTCCCTTAGGGCTGAGAAATATAAGGAGAAGAAATTAAAACTAAACTGTTGTTGCTGAAGTGTAATGAGTGAGGGGGATGGGTGTTTAATGGCACAGTAAGGCTGGATTTGCCCTGAGGAATTGTGGTTTCTCTTCAGCAACCCAGGTCACTTAGCTATTGGCCTTTTACACAATGAACCTTCACAGTCCCAGCTTCACTCCTAAAGCAAGAAGAACTAGAAGAATTAGCATCTTTTAGCATTTATTGAGTGCTTAATAGCAAAAGAAAAAAAAAGTTTGAAATACTCCAATAGAAAAACAATTATCTTTTATAACCTTTTTTCTTTCTTTGGAGATTTCTAATGGCATTTTTAGTGACTGTGGCCCCATCCTTCAGGATGCCTTGGAGGTACCCTCCTCTCTCCCTGGGTTATCCCCTCACTTTCCTTGGGAGATTAGTGGCTGGCTGGAGGTAGCTGGCACAAATGCCCCAGAAAGCTTCCACTCCGTGGGACATGATTCCAGACCTGGAGCTGTTAGTTCCTGTGGAGGTACCGCTTGCTCTCCCTCTGAATCCTGGTAGGCAGAGAGAATCAGCTTTGCAAGATTTCAAAGAGCAAAGCAGGCACATGGCTTCAGGGACTGCTAGTCCCTATCGGTATTGAGTAAGTGTCCATCCTGAGAAGACAATAACCAAAGGACCAGAGAACCAAGGTGTTGCTTATAGCACTAACTGTGCTTTCTCCCTCATTACTCAGGTTTCATTATTTTGGCAGCATTCACTTTGGCTAATTCCACGTAGCTCCTAAATGATAAGGAGGTGAGCAAAACAGCGGGCAATAAGATACAGCTCAAAATAGTACCAAAGGGTATGAGGCACCCTACTTTCCTCTTGACTGCAATAAAACTACAGAATAAAGACAAGGAATAATTAGAAACTGCCTTCATGGTTCAGCGTAACGGTAGGGCAGAGTCAAAAGAAGAACAAAGATAGTGTGGAAGATGCCTTTTCACAGTTGGAACTCTGTTTCTGGAGAATCATGGCCTAGCTTATGTCAACAGATAGAAAATATAGTGTAGAAGTCAGGCATGGGTATTTGTATCAGTTATCCACTAGTACATGACAAACTTGGTTGCCAAAACAACAATCATTTTTTATCCCCTGGATCCTCTGGGTTCTGTGAAGCATGGTTGTGTTGGCTCATGCATCTGCAGCTGCTGGGGATTTGACCAGGGACTAGCTGTGGCAATAGCTAGGGTGACTTGGTTCTATTTCTCATCTTACAGTCAGCTAGCCAGAACTGTTGTCATTTTGGTTCTAACTGATGTTGGTTCTAAGCATTCTGAAAGGGTAAGAAATTGGACCACTTGCAATACATGGTTCTATAGCCATTCTCTTGTGTTGTTCAAATATGAGCTCCCACTTGAGTAAGCTGATGTCTGTGTCTCAGTTTCCTCTATTATTAAATGGGGAATTTAATATTATCTACTTCACAGTGTTGTATGAGAATGTAATAAATGTCAAGTGTTTATAAAAGGGTGTAGCAAACATTCAATTTAGGCTGGGTCCTACCAAGGGAAAGATCTAAAGGGTGAATTTCTATTGTAAGAAATTTGCTTTTCCTTGAAGTTCAAGAATTGAAATCGTCCATTCAAAAAGCCACTCATGAACTCAATCATTTGAAAGCACAGCCAATTTATTGATCAATGATTATAATGGGAATTATGAGAGTATGAAGACTGATTTCTCAATATTCCTTATTATTTACACTGTGCCTATCTGAAGGACTCTGTCATAAATATTCATGGTCACAATTCCTGTGTTAGTAGATACACACCTAAGAGATGTGGGTCTTTCCTCTAGCCCTGTATACACCTGTGATATCAGCAACTGTCTGTTTGGAAGGAGAATTGAACTTAGATTCCACTCCTGTAATGTCTACAATGAGTGGCTGTTGTCAGCTTCTGAAGTAACCTCGGGTCCACTGCTTTTCTTATCAGTTCATTTTTTTGCTTTTTGATGATTCTGTGTTTGGTCATGAATTGTGTGATGTGAGCTTGGCTGCCTCCTTCTTTAGGCTGTCTTTAGCCCCCTTGGTAGATTCAGCTTTCCCCAGTTCCAGAAATTTCTTGCTCTTGGGTAAAAGGACAACAGTAGAACTTCTAAACAGAGGGTTACTGACCCAAGATTGGGTCTCCTTTTCTCTAGCAAATGGGATACTTTTTTTTTCTCCAGCCTGACCAGGAAAGGCTAAACACATTGCAAAGACAGACAGAAACCCAATGCAGGCAAGGAACTTGTAAGGAGAGCACTTTGTTATTCCAGATGAGTTCAAGTTTCTTGGCTGGGAAGAGTGATACCCTAGGTACTGAGAGAATATATAGGTGAGTGAAACCTCAGACCCACTGTTCGTGGTCTTGGAAGAATGCTGGAGAGCACAAACAGTGTTAGAGGGCTGAAAAAGGAGAATGTGCTTCAATTCATCATAAAAAAAGAAGACAACAGAATCTGCAAACTACCCTCTGGTGAGCTTAAGTTTCATCCTGATCTGATTATGAAGATCCTTCCCTCATTCCCTTTGACTAGTATATGAATTCTTAGAAGGAAAAATTGTGATCACTAGAAATCATTGTGAAAATAATGAATTACCAGTAACTGAGAGAGTCAAAGGAAAGAATCTTCCCTAGAGTTTTGAGTGGGAGTATGGTCCTTTTGACACTTTGATATTGGACTTCTTATTTCTGGAACTGGAAGAGAATGAACTGCTATCATTATAATCCAACTAGTTTGTGTATGTACTTTGTTGTGGCAGCCCTAAGAAACAAATATAGTGACCTAATCTAATTTTGAGCCTGTCGCTCCTGGAGGGCTTCCAGGGCATGCTTAAAGCTTGAATGAGAGGGAGTTATTCTGCCTTAGAGAGTCCTCAGAGTGGAGTAGTAGATTGGCAGGTCTTCTCCATTAACCTCAGGGTGGTACTTCGGGAGAAACCAAAGGGTGTTGCATCTTTGCCTCAGTGTTGATGCAAATGAGATGGTAGCCTTCATTCCAAATCTACTCTTTGTACCCTTTCTTCCCAAAGTTCATATTTTGGCACTCCCATGTTTATAAAAATTGGGAAAAATTACCTAACTGTAACAAAATTTGTTTATTATTAGAGAAAACAGTTTATTAGCTTGGTAATATTATGCTCTTCACCTGGAAAGTGTTGAAAAAAAAAAAATCAGCGCACTTGGCACCAAATTATGAGTAAGGAAAGCATTACCTCAGGGGAAAAAAGTTTGCCAAATGAGTTTGGCAAAATCTAAGAGTTTCCTAATTAAAACTATTTCAGTTCTAGAAGCATGTGTGTGAATAGTGACCTACTTACAAATGGACTGTAAGTTGATGCTTGGAATTAATTTATTCAATTATCTGATAAGTATTTGTAGAGTATTCCCTATGGTCAGATACTGTGTCAAGCACAGCAATGAACAAGAGAGGGAAGAGAATAATAAACATACCAACAAAAATACATAGTATTCCAAATGGTGGTAGGTGCCTGACTGAAGAAAAATAAAGTGGCATAAGGTGAATAGAGAATGACAGCTGGGTTGGCACTTACTAATATATGGCACTGAGAGAAGGCCTTTCTGACACAGTAACAGGAAGAGCATAAAGGGGATGATACCTAGAAGATACCTACAAGTGGAGTTGCTGGGTAATATGACAGCTCTACTTAAAATACTTTGAGTAACCTTCATGCTGTCTTCCTTACACAACAGAGCAGTGTATATTCCCAACAGTAGTGTACAGAATTCCTTTTCTCCCATATCCTCATGGTTTCTGGTATTTTTGATATGGGCCATTTTCACAGTTGTGAGATGGTATCTTATTGCAGTTTTGATTTGCATTTCCCTGATGATTAGTGATGATGAGCCTCTTTCTGTGTGCTTTTTGGCTTTCTGTATGCATATTGTCTTTGGAAAAGTGTCCGTTTAGCTCTTCTGCTCATTTTTTTATTGGGTTGTTTTCTTTTTGTTGAATTGCATGAATCTTTATATGTTTTGGATATCAGCCCTTTGTCAGATATATGGCGTGCAGATATTTTCTGTCATTCAATGGAGAACCTTTTCGTTGTACTAAAAGTTTCTTTTGCTGTGCAAAAGTTCTTAGTTTGATGTAATCCTGTTTGTTTATATTTACTTTTGCTTTTCTTATTGTTGGAGACAAATTTCCAAGGATATCTCCAAAGCCATTGTCATGGACTATTTTGCCTAATTTTCTTAGATATTTTTATGAATTTGGGGTTTTGTCAGTATTATTTTAACTTTTCTGGGTAGTTTGTGGTTCCATATGAATTTCAGTATTTCTTTGAAGGATGTTCTATTTCTTTGAAGGATGCCATTGGAACCTTGATAGGGAGTGCATTTACTCTATATATAGCTTTGGGTAGGATACCATTTTAACAATAGTAGTTCCTTCAACCCAGATCAGGGAATGTCTTTTCATTGTTTGTTTTTTGTCTTCTTTATCTTAATATCTTCTAGCTTTTATTCTATAAGTCCTTTACCTCCTTTGTTAATCCTACTGCTTGGTATTTAATTCCTTTTGTTGTAAGTATGAATGGGGTTCTTTTCTTAATTTCTTTTTCATCTAACTTGTTTTTTAAAAGAAACAACTGATTTTTGAGAATTGATTTGGTGTTCTGTCACTTTACTGAATTGATTTATTGTTTCCATTAGTTTTTTTTCTGGAGTCTATAAGGTGTTTTTTGTATATTATTATGTTGTCTGAAAATAGTAATAGTCCTACTTCTTTCCCAATTTGAATTCCTTTCTCTGATCTATTGTTCTAGCTGGAACTTCTAGCACTATTTTAAGCAATAGTGGTGAAGTGGGCATTCTTGTCTTATACCAGATCTCAGAATATGATGTTTGCTGTAGGTTTGTCATATGTGATCTTTATTATGCTAAGGAATATTCCATTTATCCCCATTTTTTTTGGTTTTCATCATGAATGGATATTGAAGCTTATGAAATGCTTTTTCTGCTTCTATTGATATGCTTGTATGATTTTTATATTTCCTTTTGTTGATGTGGGGAATTATATTGATTGATTTTCAGGTGTTGAAACATCTCTGGAAAAAATCATATTTGCCTATGGAGTATCATCTTTTTTGTGTATTTTTTAATTCAATTTGCTAAGATTTTGTTGAAGAGATTTTTTGCATCTATGTTTGTAAGGGAAATTGGTGTGTAATTTTCTTTCTCTTTTTTGTGTGATGTCTGTGAGAAGTTTGCGCTAAAGGGGAGCAAAAAATGGGATGACAGCTGAAGGGTAAGACAAAATCATTTTCTAAGTTGCAGAAGTTATTTGTATATGTAAAGGTATTAAGTAGGATTGAGAGTACACATACGTAAGGCCATGGTGTGTGTTTTGTGTACATATACATTGTAGTCATTCATTATGGAGTATATGCAACATGAAAATATGTTCTAGGGAAATGTGCCTGGTTGTTTTATGATGAACATTTAGCATTTTTCATCATTAAGACCACTCATTGCTTGCGGAGAAGAGTTGAGAAATTAAGGCTGATCCTTCTCCATGTCAAATTTCACTTGTGCATCCATCATTACTCATTTCTTTGTGCATTGGGAGCCATTTGTATATTTCTTTGTCTCTCTGATTAGAATATGTAAAAACTTTTGAGAATTAGTGCTTTAACTTTCTGAATCTATGTCTTCATAGGACCTCAGACCAAATTGTGTGCATACCATGTGTTAACTTTTTAAACAATAAGAAGTGATTTTTGAGATACTGAGAATAGTTGTTATATCTGTGTAAAATAGGCAAGAAGCCTCCAGCCTGCAGTCAAAAGAAAATAAGCAGTGCTTTTAAAATCTGGCTTTTGCCTCCAGGCTCTTCCCACCCATATGACAGGACAGTTGCAAGAGTCATGATGCAATTTAAACAAGAGTTATTAAACATAATAACAAGGGAAAGGAAAAATCATTAAGGCCACATGTGGCCAGTTATCTTATCCTAATCACCATTCAGTCCCTAAAATTCCAAAAATGTATGTCTAAGATGGTGCCTTTTCATGCCTCCAAACCTAAGACAGGCCTTTAACAAAGTCCAGTCTTTCCATTCAGTTTTCTTTTGCTTCTTCTCTCACAGCATTCTGAGCCGCTCAGTTTCTCCAAGGTTCTTCAAATTTTCCCAGCAAGTACTGATGCAAAATCAGCTTTCCAAATCCCTGGCTTTCTCCAGCTACCAGCTTTCCAGCTTTCAAACATGACAAGCTTTTTTCTTTTCTGCGCCGACTCTTGCTCCAGCATCACACAACTTTTGGGCTTCTTTGGCCGGAACTCTACATGACTTGTCACACTGTTGCTCCTAGCCACTGCCAGCCCACTGATGTCCAGTGTCTGACTATACTCCTGCTGGGCCCACCGTAAATGGTGTCCCTTTACTTCCACCCTGCTGTTCCCCACAGCGAACCATGCTGGCCCCTCCCTGGCCACTTTCTCCTTCACGCTTTCTGTTTCTTCTCTCCTCTCACTCTGTTCTCACTTCCTGTTTTTCTCTTGCACAGTCTTTCTGGCAGACCCTGCCCACCAGAGCAGTATGATGTCTGCTCATTTTTCCAGCTGCATCACAAATTGGGGTGCCCCTGGCCACTCCATTCAGCCATGCCACTTACTATCAGTTGTATCATTGAATACAAAAAATATTGAAATGTGGAAAGAGAAATTGACTGGCTAGGAAGTTGGGGGGCAATAATGCAAAATAAAATGGTTGAGTGACACTGAAATAGAATCAGACTTCTTAAGATTTGTTAACTGTGTAACAAATGTTCCTAACAGTATCTGAAAATGCTTAGTGGTTTCAACATCAGCTTATGGTTTATCATGATTTATTAGATGTTTCTGTGGGTCAGGAATTCAGGCAGGGCTTGGGTGGATGGTTTTTCTGCTCCACATTGCGAGAATCAACTGTAGCATTAATTCAGATGCTGTGTTCAGCTAATAGTTTACTGGGCTGAAAAGTGCAAGGTTCAGAAAGCCTTCAGTTATATGCCCCTGGATTCCTCCAAGTGGTCCTTCTCTGTACTTTGCTTCCTCACAGCATGAAGAGCTCCTGATAGCTGGGTTTCCTGTGTGCAAGCTGGATTCTTTATGCATGAAAACAGGAGCACATCTCTTAAGCCCCAATAATGGAATGACGTGTTATTTCTGCAACATTCTTCTGGTCAGAACAAATCACAGGGCAAGTCCAGATTCAGAGGGAGAAAATAGATTCCACCTCTCCAGGGGAGGAATGGCAGAGAAAGTGGCACCCATTTTTAAATCCACCAGCAGACATTCCTGGATTTGAAACCTGGATCTGTCAGTTGCTGTTTTGTGTAATTTTGAGTACATTCTATCAGCTCACTTAACTGAGATATAACCAACACTATTGGGTGCTCTGAGGGAAAGAGAGGGGATGGTTGAGTGCCTTGGCAACTTGGTGATGCTCAATAAAAAGCCATTACTGTTATTACTGCTGCCTCATTATAATGATAAACACAATGAAAATTGGGAAGGGAAGTTTGTTGCCTTTAAATTTTAAGAGACTTTTGGTGACTGTTTGATTTTGGAAGATGGTAGTACAGGGTGAGGAGCAAACGCAAGCGATAAACTGTCAGTGGATTTGAAGGTAGTGAGTACACCTTAGCAGTGAAAGGGACTGATATGGGAAAATCAGGTTAAAAAGAAGATCAAGCAGACAGGTAGAAAATGAAGACATGGAAAAGGAGAATTGATGAAGGCAAGGCTTTAAAAATTCTTCTTAAGAGGGCAGCCAGCAACAAGAAGACATTGATTGACCTCAAATGAGCATGTAGTGGCTGCTCAATGCAAAGCTAAGACTGCAGACCTACAAGCATGGTAAGGCATGTCCCAGAAACACAGTCCCTCACCCAGCAAAAGGATACTGCCACAGAAAAGGAAGAGACCAGTGAACTCAACACAGATCAACACACAACCAGGAGAGAGGAGTCTGAGTGAACAGAGTGCATGTTGGGGGCGGGGATGAGGCATTCCAGCAACCATTTACCTATATAAGAAGTTAAAAGAATGAATATTTACAAATAAAATATAAATAAATAAATAAAATAAAATAAAAATTCTCCTTAAGATCTTCCAGGTCATATGCAAAGTCATATTTAGAATGGACACCATCTCCAGATTTAACTTTTCTTATTTCCTGGTGGAGGACTTTCTTGTCTTGATGGCCCAAGATTTCCCTTTGGTTGGAGAGAGACACTTAGCAAATATGTAGTTATTCTATATTTTAAATCTTTGCCTTAAGGCTTTAGAGCATTTCAGAGTATTTGAAATTATTGACCTATAAATTACTATTTTTTTTTGAGGCTAGGTCTTGCTATGTTGTCCAGGGAACCACAGACTCATGTTTTCCTGAGTACCACAGACTCAGGTGATCCCCAGCCTCAGTTGCCCAGGTAGCTGGGATTACAGTCATGCGCCACCATGCCCAGCTATTTTTTGGGACTAGGTCTCACTATGTTGCCCCAGGCAGGTTTTGAACCCACAGACTCATGCAATCCCAGTCCTATCCTCCCTCTATAGGCTGGGATTAAAGGCATGTGCCACCATGCCAGGCCAATACCTGTACATTATATCACTGTAAACATACCAATTATACATCAAACCAAAACTCTGAAAAGGTTTATGCATTCTAAAAAGATTCTGAAAGAAAGCAATTTTCTACATAACTTGAATGGTGAATGTGAATAAAAGTAAAACCTACATCATATATGATTTTGGTGTAATTATAGGATAACTGAGGCCAAAATCAGTAAATTAGTATTAGGAACAAGCCAAGAGCAAGCCAGGTCTGGTTATGCAGGGGGCCAGGACACAAAGATGTCAGGATAGAGAGATAGCAAAACCAGGGGCTTTAAGGTAGCTGGAGAGAGAGATAGGGAGTTAAAAGAGGTTAGTATCCTGATTAGGTTATAGACCATGTAATGCCAGACTTTGTCGCTTGAGGAAAATCTGTGATCCTACTGAAGGTTTACTTTTAGTTTTCATTCTTATAATGGATTTCTCTCTTCTCTCTAGCTAGGTACTGTAGTTATCTCTCTATTACTTGGCTAATTTCAAAAGAATTTAAGGCCACTTGCAAAAACAGATGATGCAAGAAGATGAAAACAATAAAGGAAAGAAATTTTGATGAAAACAAGAAAGAAAACAAAAATTGCAAAAAGATTAAGTTAAAAGGAGACTGATCAAACACATAGCACACTTTGTTGTTCAGCTATGGACCATGCAGTTTGCTTCCAAGCTTCCTGGGTGTAAAGACAGGAAGCAGATTTGCACTCTTCAGAAGATTGAAAAAAATCAAAGTATGCTCAGGATGAGTACTAGAGTAAACAGTGACTTTACCATCATCTTTATGGTAAATAAAATACTTTTAAATGTAGATGATATCATGACTGTAAAGAAAATTACAGTCAAAATTAATACAGCAATGAAACTCACCTGAATTCTCTTGGAAGGTCTGGAAATATTTGAAAACAGGGGTTCTCAATCATTAGTACTTACTAACATCACCTGCAGGATTTGTTAAACACAGATTGCTAGACCCAGACTTTCTGATTTAGAAGGTCTGGTGATGGGCAGGACTGGGAGAAACTATTTCTAAGCAAGTCTTGTGAAGGTGTTACTGGGATTCAACTACTAGGAAACTTATGTTCAGTGGAAAAATTCAAGTTACAGATTGTTATGTGTAGTACGTTCCTTGTCACCCTACATTTCTGCCTATTTGACTGAAGATAAACTCATGGAAATGGCTCAAAGGGTATACAGCTAACTGTTGGTGGGACTTCCCTTTGAGGAAGAGCAGCACTTTTACTTTGATTCTGTAGTTAAGTATTTCAGTTTCCTTCATGGACGATATATTTTTTTATCATTGTGTTAAGGAGAGAAATTATAAAAATAAATAAACAAGAACTAATAACTCTGCTCAGTAATTTTAAGAGATGCTGAATGGGAAAGATACAATGATTGGATGGTGGATCATTAGGACATTATAAATTTGGTGGATCATTAGATGGGTCATTAGAAAATTTCACATTGAACTTTGCTCAGTGCTCAGATTCCAGACGTACATGCTCTTATGTCTCAGGTAACTGTTCTACTTCTCCTTGAGCTTGTTCTCAAGTTTAGAATTTAATTTTTGTACTCCTTGTCCTTATCCCAGTGCTACCAACTTGTGTGGTTTATGCTTCTGTCCCTGTGGCTCTAGGCTACAAACCCTGCCAATTCTGCCAGTTCATGATAGAGCCATATATGTTGCCTCTGTTACTGTGCAGTGTTGGGATGGTCTTGATTGGAGTGAGGAGTCGGAGCTGTGATTCAGGGAAAGGAGGCTGCTCTCCAAAGAAGATACATTCTTGGCTACTTATTGCATGAGCTGAGACATTTGGTGACTGACATTGTTTATTTCATCATCCTTTCTTTAGTTGAATTTGTATAGCAAATGTGAGAGAAGAGAAAGATAATTTAATCCAACTAGCACTATTGAGACTACTGCAAGATCTAGGTATTGTATAACATCTCATCACATGCACTAGCTTTATTTAATATCTTGTTACTTCTTAGAGGAATGCTATACTAACACTGAAGCTCATAAAATTTGCTACTAAATATAGATTGGGAGTTTACATTTAGGTTTTTCAACCTCAAGATTAGTTTCCAAGAGTTCAAAAATGAGAAGGAACTTTTCACCTCCTTATGATATTACTTTAGTATTTTTTTTCCCCAATATCCTAGTTAGAAGATATTTTTTTATACAATTTAAAAAATTTTTTGTGGGAAGAAAACAAGTTACATAGATAGGTATACATATTACAATACCATAATTACAAAATTATTGCCATGCAAATAATATACTATTTGTTAATTGGGTAAAGAAATGTGAGACACAGAAAATAGAAAAGTGGTACATATGTTCTAGCTCTTAAGCTTTTAATTAGAATATGGAATAACCCTAAGATAAATATTACATTTTCTTTCTCAATAATACACACACTTCCTTTCAACAAAATAGAATTGTATAGGTAGCTCATAAATCTCTTGAATAGGGGGGCCCTCCAATGCCTACAGATATAGATGAATCATGCTGAGAGGATGCTGAACCATGAAATGATTCTGTTAACATGTCATCTGTCTTTAATATATTTTCAAAATCTCCAACAGAAGGGTCTAAATTATAATGGGAGGTGGCCTAGCAAACTTGACACTTTGGTATTTGATACTTTTAACCTCTTCCATCTGCTTCCTCTGCTTGTATCAAGTCTGACCCAGTGAGTAGCATATAATATGGGTTACTGGTGAGAATTACTGGAATGAACCATTTAAACATGCAACGAACCCAGAAATTCCTTTAGCTATGTTATATTATGAAAAGTGATATATCATGACACTTGTCTGGTCTTAATTAAGTTGTGAAAATTGCTAAGAAACTTAGTAAGAACTTTGGTACCAAAGAAGGGAAATCTAATGAGTTCTGCTTTAGGTCCAACTCTGACTCTGACAGTACAAAGGGATTTGGGAATTTTCCATATAATGGCTCTTGTTTTTAAGTTGCATTGAATGTGGTTTCAGGATTTTGGGTGGAATCTAGAGGGTTTGTGTGGACTGTATGTACCTGGTTTTAGTATATAGTAATGTGAAGATAGCTCTTAGTGTCTAGGAATCTTGCAGATGCCAGAATCACTGTTGTGGAACAGCTATTTTTCTACATTTTCTCGTAACACCCCTAACACAAATGACTTACTGCCTTTTATAAATTAAGACAGAATAGAGCACTTCATTTTTGATTTGGCACATGAAATAGGCGATCCCAATGGTTCTCAAAGCTTGGTCCCTTTAGTTGGAACATCATTTGGGAGGGCATTAGAAGTACAAGTTATCAGACCCTGTCCCATACCTACTAAATCAGAAACTCTGTGGATGATACCGGTGATTTGTGTTGTAACAAGCCATTAGACCATTCTTCCCTGAGTCCTTTCCAAGCCCGGGTCCCCTGCCTTGGTACAGCCCTCATCAACCCCAACCTGAGCTCCTGGAGCACTTTCCCATCTAGAAACAAACTTTCTAATTCATTCTCCACATCTGATTTTATCTTGTCATCAGTGGAACACTTAATACGCTAGAGGGACCCCAATTTTCCTTCCTTTAGTATGCAAGGAGTGAGCTCCAGCAGTGAATCCATAATACCATGATAGCAATGGGGATGTATAGTAAGTGGGAAGTAACTGCTATGAGAAGTACTGGAAAAATCGTTCTCTCTGCCTTTTCTTGATGGGGTGATGTGGTAAATGTTTTTCCCTCAGAATTAGCTTTGTTACCCAAGACTTAAGATCAAGAGGCTCAAGTTTCAAAAGTGGTCACCAGAAAGGATCCAGTCTACTTTTGTTAGGTTGCACAGAGTCAAGAGAATAGGGTTCTTCTCAGTCCTCTGAAGTCTGGCCCTTCTCACCCAGTGACCATTCTAGGGCTTAGAGATTTAGCATGAAACGGTGCTTCTGTATTTCTCCCTTGGGAATTAGAGGCAAAGATAGAAATATAAAGATTCTTGGACCATAGTTTAGGCTGTATATTAACCCTAAAAACTAGGCTCTTCCTCTTGTCCCAAATCCCTAAATGACCTATAATTGCCCATAGGATGAAATCTAGATCTCTTGTTATAGTATATTAAGACCCTTTATATTCTGGGTCCTACTAATTTATCACCTAAGTGTTGGTTTAATAAGTATTTTTTATGACAGTGCTTTATTCCTGGAATAAGATATTCTCAGACTGAAATTAAATTTCTTCACCAGTTTCTTAGGTGACAGCTGTAACAAATGGCCTAGACACCCCATTTTAAATGGGGAGGGTGATTGTGGTACTGGGCCAATCAGATTTCTTCTCTAATAAATTTTGAGAGACAGAACAAAATCCCACTAGGTGATGTAATGGGATATTATAGACTGGGTGACTTATAAACAGCAGAAATTTATTTCTTAAATTTCTGAAGGCTGAGCATTTCAAGATTAAAATGGCAGCAGTTTGATTGGTTAGAGCCTATTTCCTGATTCATAAGCAACTATCTTCTTCACTGTGTCCTCAGTTGGTAGAGTGGGTAAAGGAGCTCTCTGGGGTCTCTTTCATTAATTCTGTTCATGAGGGCTCTACTCTCATGTTCTAATCACCTCCAAGAGGCCTTCACTGCCAAATACCAGCACATTGGACATTAAGTTTCAACACGTAAATTGTGAGGGTTAAGTTTCAACACGTAAATTGCAGAGTGTGGGGGGAGGAGGCACAACTGTTCCATTTATAGAAACATTTGAGCTCAAAATTTGGAAAGATGTGACTTGAGTTGGCCTTATTGAAGGGGGGGGGCATGGAAAAGGGTGAGGAAGAGAGGGACAGATTTGGGCTGATTTTAGAAGATGGTGAAACAATATGCTTTAGGGTTAAGATCCAAATTTTCTTCCTTTCTTGTTCCCAATGTGGTTCACTTGGAATCTGTCTAAAGGCAGTTTTATGTTCTCAGATCTATCTGGAGTACTCACTCTTTTTACTCAAGATGTTTGAAGCAGATTTTTCTTCAGTTACATACATTTCACTTGATACTTGAAACCTCTTCATTAATGCTTAGTCCCCAGAATGTTATTTGTTATATAGTAGGATCTCTGTATATTTTACTGAATGAAGGAATGAATTGATGAGTGACTATCTTGACTCCCCAATTAGATTGTTGGTTCTCCAGATCTTTAAGATTAACAAGCTACAGGAATACCTTGGAGGTTGTTTTTAAGAAATACTATGTTTTTGGAAAAGAATCAAAATACTAGTAGCAGAGCTTTGTATTTTAGAAAGACATGAAGCTAGGGCTACTTGAACTTATTATTCATGTTTATGCCAAATAACACATGCATACTAGCTAACTACTAGTTCATTCAAAAAATAAGTCTCTGTTGTTTATTGTCAAGACATGAACAATTTTCCTGCCTTTTGTTCTGACTTCCAAAGCATATATCTTTATTAAAGAGGGAATTGATTCATGCTTTATAGAAACACTATAATGTAAGCCCAGGATCTGCATAGGAAATAAAACAAAAAATGAGCTAAGGCTGTTCCCTAGCATTCTATGAGGACAAAGGTAGAAATTTTCACCTTAAATAATAGTGTTATTATCCATGTTTATATACTGTTCATGCAGAGAAAAACAAAATAAAGATAAGGATCACTGAGCCAATCTTCATATAGTAATAGTAGTTATGGACCTTTAAATACCCTTTATCACTTATGTTTTCTTAACAGCAGAATTTTGTAATTTTTACTAAATCTGAGTCACTCTCTTCTTGGCAGTGGACAAAGGACTTGGAGGTGCAGTTTCATACATTTTCATGCTAACCAGTCATCACCTGGGAAGGATCATTCATAGATTTAGATAACTTATGAATTTTATTCCTGGGATGGTGATTGTCACTGCAGAAAATGAAGGCATGGAAAGAGCTAGTACAGATTTCTCATCTATACCCACTGCCCCAGGAAGGGACTTTTACCCAACTGGAAACCTGGGCGGGTTTGAGGCCTGAGTGAATTATTCCTAGTACTGTGCATTGAGATGATAAATGAATAAATCTCTGTGTCCAAGATGGAGAATCTTGAACAATATAATAGGTCTTTTGTTATTTGTAGGCTACATAATCATAAATGCAGCTGTATTAATTCTGGTCTCCTGATGCTTTCTAGAGTAGAAACTATATACTTATTGGTTATCTATCTAAGTGTTTGCAAAGTCCTTGGTAAAAATAAAGAAACATTTTATATAGTAAGCAAACTCTGTAGCTTAACCATCCTTCTACCTTACCTGTACAGCCTGTGACTGTAATTAGTTGCGACTGTTTGGGTAGGTGGGTACATGACCAGTTTTAAGAAGCACACAAAGTAAATCATTAAGTTATTACTGAGACCTAAAGTGATGACTATCATAAAAGTAAGTACCAGTGTATGTCAATTCTTTACAGGTCGATAGTATGCAGTTACCTTTCCTGTCAACATAACTCTTTGCTCTCCATTCTCTTTTGCAGGATCCATTGCCTATGTAAATTTCACTGGCAAAAATGAATCAGGATTCTTTGATGCAGAGGGGATGTGTTTTAGCTTTATTTAATATTTATATCATCATTCTTGTTTCCAGTTTCTGTATATTTTAGTCTAAAAGATAAGAATTGTTATGTGAACCCCTTTTTCTGCCCCCAGAGGTGGGCCATTTGATACAGTATATGGGAAATGGCTGCAGAGATTAATTGTTACTATTCAGAGCCTGCTGCTCAGGCAGGCAAGAGCTCTTAAGACACCGGAAGCACCAGTTCTATTTTGCTCTAGTGGAGAATGTCCTACTGACAAGGTCAGTGCCCGGCTGCGTGTCATCAAGACCTTGTGCAGCACCTGGAGAGGGCTGAGCTGAAGGCTGCTGCTCTGTCGGCTATTGGCCACTCAAGCATCTGACATACAGGGCTCCAGCTGACTCTAGGAGCCCAGACTTGACAGTAGATTTGTTGCCTTTGTAAGCACACATATTCTATTGTGATCATTGTTATTTTTAATCACATTGTTTCTGGAGTGTTTTTGAGGATATTATGCTTTACACAGGATTTTCCAAGAAGCAAAAATTTATTGTTGTTTCTCATTGACCTATGGCAATCTATTGGGCAGTCAACCCCAGTGATATGTGCCTGACGTGTGTGCGTGTGCACACAAATACACAGTATTAAATCAACGCACATCAGTGGTTGGTTTTTTCATAGATTCTTGATTTCTGGATAATGTAACATAACAGTAACTGTACTGTGGCGGAATGTGATTGCACTAAGAACTCACTGGGCACTGCTTTTACAAATGAAAGCAGGTCAGAGGAAAATATGACTTTTATTAATGCCTTCATCTCTTCATCCAGCTAAGAAAACCATTTCTTTTAGGTTGGCAATAGAAAGATAGCTCTCCTGGGAACTAGGATATTTTTAAAAATCTGTATTAAAATTTTGTATTTTTATACTGATTACAAAGATAGTATGTGCTGACAGCAAAACTTCTGATATTATGTATATATGTTTTATAGAGACTAAAAACTTGCCTTAATCCTATGTCTTATATAGCACCATTATCAACACTGTGTTGTACTTCTTTCACTATTTTCCATGCATAATATACATCTACACATGTAAACATACTTCTGCAATTTCCTTTCCCACCAGCATTTAGGGAAATGTTGTTTAGAAGGGAATTTTGTAACATATCACAATAAAAATGAACTTTCCTACATATCAGATTTTTCAAATGATGTTTGTGTGCTTGGAATAGGTAAAGATAGAGGCAATTTCAATGCCTATTTATCTCCATAATTATCCAAAGTCCCAGAGAGGCTGTGGAGGGTTTATTAGACTTAGGAAGAATAACTGCAGTACTAAGCTTTTTTCTACAGTGGATTTCCAATGCACAAAGCATTACAATTATTTGGAGACAATCTGTAGCCTTGGAAACAATATGGCAGTAGTGACATCAGCAGCAATTATGTGTAATTTTTATCTGCAGTTTATCACCAAGGTAACCAGAGCAGGTTTCCCTGCTTGAAATTTTTAGAATGTCGTAGTTTTATATACAGCAAGGATGTAGGGAAGGATTATACTCAGAATTCTTTCTATAGTTCATTCCATTTCCCTTATAAAACAGCTCATTGGAATTCAAATAGCACATATCTATTTTTGGAAACAGCTGCAAGCTTTTGAAGCTATTAAATAAGATTCCAAATATGCTACATGCTAAAAAGAATTCATTATAGTGTTTAAATTTTATGGTGTTCTTTCCTGTTAAAATAAATACTCTTGCATCGAACAGCAATTATAGGACACACCCTTTTACAAAAACAGAGGAAAGGAGACAAGTGGACCATCCTTTGATCCTTGTAAAATAGACTCTGGCTGGCTCATTTCTGAAAACAGTCACTACCAACAAACATCATAATTGCCTCTTCTTGTTTATAAAGGTTCTGGTCAGTTCTCCCTGCAGATATCAGAGAACTAGAGTTGGGCAGGGTCACCTATAGCTGAACATGACAAAGTGCCTCATTATATTTAGATTTTTGGGTTGTTCCTTCTTAGTTCAGATAAGTTACATACTGATTTTGAAGATATGAACAAGTGATCAGTTTCTTAAGAATCCCTTTTGCCCTGTGACTGAGCAGTTCTTGTGAATAATTCACTTACATATGTCACTTCTGTAAGTAGTTTTTCCACAGGTAGAACTTCATGAAGACAAAACCATAAAAGTGATCATTTCATAGCAACTTGCTGATATAGGGCGGAAACAATTGTGAGTGCCATTTTTTAAACCAAAAGGGAAGAGATGGAAGGAGAGGCATAGATGAAACGTCTGTCTTTATGGAATCAGTTCAATTGAAATGACCACTGAGTACTCTTTCACATGTCTCCCTTACACCAGTTGGTGAATTCATCATGGACATTCAGGGGACCCAGAGCCTGCTACGAAACAGTTATGTAAATATGATTAATGATTGAACTTTGTGACATTCCCAATATCTAACAACTTTTGAGTCTAAGCAGCAGAAATTTCTGATGATTGAGCCTAGTATGTGACAGTGTGATAGCTATGATAACAGGAAGCATGTAGTGGGGTTGTTCAGTAAGATACAGAGGAGAAGGGGTAAGAGACAGGGAAAGTGGGGAGTCAGGGAATTTTTTTCCAGAGAAGTTGATATTTACATATATTTTAGTGAGTGATAGAAGAGGAAAAAAAGAGAAATCTTTGGAAAAGATGTTTGTGATGAACAAACATGTTTGTAATTTATTCCCTGAGGAGAGTGGCTTAGGCTTAGGTTTTAAAACTTAGATTTCATGTTCTGTATTAAATATTTAAAACATACCATAAATCTAAAAATAATGATACCTGCGAGCCTCCCACATTTGCTTAAATTTCTTTTTCTTAATGAAAAATTATATCTTGCTCTTCTCATTCTTCTTTTTCTTTTCCTAGAAGCAATCATCACACTGAAATTGGTGTATATCTTTCTCTGCATTAAAAAAACAAACTTGATTAATGAAACAGTGGATATATGCACATTCATAATATTGAATGCTATTTGATTGTTCTAAAATATGACATAAACTGTCTCATGCATATTTATTTATGACTACTTTTGGTTGTTAAACATAACGTATTTAAGTTTTATCCATATTCATACACATAAATCTAGCTAATTCATTTACCTGTACCTAGAATTCCAGTAATGGAATACTACACCATACTTTATTTATATCCTGTTGATAGGCATCAATATATACTACAAACAATATTTTTTATTGTTTTCTTGCAAATACCTAAGAGGATTTCTCTGATGACTATACCTAAAAGCAGAACTGCTATACATTGGATGCACATCTACAACTTAATTGGATATTGCCAACTTGCATTTCGGAGTTTTTTTTTTGGTCTTTGTTGGTATATGGGAATGTCTTACTAATTATGAATTCTAACCCTTTATGTGATGTTTTATGTTTATATCTTCTCTCCATCTGTGACTTGGATATTAACTTTATCCACTTATTTATTTTTTTGTTGTGCAGAAGTTTTAAATTTTCGTGTAGTCAAATTTCTGTCTTTTTTTAAATTATACTTTTTATATTATAGAAACCATTGCTTAAATTTGCATCATGATTTTTTCATATTCTCACATTTTTTCTGAAGATCTTAAAGTGTCGCTTTTATCATTTAATCTAGAATTTCAATTTTCACATGACATGGGAGAGAAACCTAGTTCTCTTTAATATGAGTTCATTTATCATTTAATCTAGAATTTCGATTTTCACATGACATGGGAGAGAAACCTAGTTCTCTTTAATATGAAAGGTCATTTGTTCTAATACCACCTATTTGTCTTTCTTCACTGATTTATGTCATATCAATGAAATACCTACAACTTATCTATATGTTGACTTGTTTCTAGACTCTGTTTTATTGGTTCATTTGATGGT
The DNA here is from genome assembly GCA_004024945.1 of Uropsilus gracilis. Classification (NCBI taxonomy): domain Eukaryota; kingdom Metazoa; phylum Chordata; class Mammalia; order Eulipotyphla; family Talpidae; genus Uropsilus; species Uropsilus gracilis. The sequence goes on from PVHY01003786.1 coordinate 48,027, forward strand.
CCTGGTGTGAATATCACTTGATTTGAATGACTTTCCTTTGATAATGATCTTGGTTTTGCAAAGAAAGACCTGTTTCATGAGTTGAAGTCATGGTTCTGGACCAAAGTTGAGAATGGATGAATACAGGCTCCTTAACAGCTAATAAACAACGTAAAGAAAATAGCCACATCTTTTCTTTATAACTTTAGACATTTCTTCTGTCTTATAAAATTACACTTGAATTACAAAGTTTTTGGTAACCACAGCAAAGTAAATTGTCTTCTAGATGTAGGGGTCTAAAATTGGGGTTATGAATAAATACTAATAATTCTTTTTCATTGGCCTTGGTGTTACTGCTGGGATAGCACCGGGGCAGTTTGCCTGTCTGTGTGTGTACTCTGTGATCTGGGAAGTTTCTATTTATGTCTACTTAGGGACTTTCTGCAGACAGATCTTATCATATTCACCTTTCCCCCCTCTTCAAAAATTATTTTCGCAATTCTTGGCCATTTGATTTTTCACATAATTAGAAACCGTATGTCTAGTTGTCTAGTTGTACCGTATTGGAAACTTATTTGGAGACTGCAAATATTTCAAGATAATTTGGGAACATCTTTAAGATACTTAGTCTTCCCATCCATTGAAATTGCTTCACCTCTCTTTACTTTTGGTCTTCTTTTTTATCCTCCAGTTAAGTTTTACACTTTCTGATGAATTTTTCACATTAAATAAATTTTATTCTTACCTTTCTGTTGTTACTTTTATAAATGTTATTGCTGCTTGCTAGTGCTATTATTTACTAGTTGTTGCTAGGTCTAATACCTATTTTTATCCTGTATTAGGTTGACTAGAAGTGATAGTGAGCATCTGTCTTGCTATTCATTTTAAGAGAATACTTATATACTATCTTAAAGCTTTTTTTGTATGCATGAGAATGCGCTCTCAGCTTATATATTTTTCTTGAATTCTAAGTATTCATTTAGTATCTTCTAAATGAATGAACATTTAATGTTATTAATACTTTTTAAACATGTATTGAGATAATCATTACTATAATAATCTTGGAAATTATGATCATTTTGATGAAAATCATTTTTCACCTTTTATTACTCTATTCTTCAGATTACATAGTTTCCACTGATTTGTCTTCCAAGTCATTGATTCTATTTCATTACCATTCTGTATTTAGTTCCAGACCTTTTAAATTTTGGTTGCTATATATTTTTTATTCTAAATTTTCCATTTATTCTTTATGTATGTGCATATATTCTCCTATTTGATGACTGAGAATTTCTCACTCTTTCCATTCATTTCCAGAGTGTTTCCCTTTACTTTTTGTATTATATCAAGAATAATTGCTTCAAGTCTTTGTATAATAATTCCAATAGCTGTGTAATCTGCATGTTGATATTTGTTCAGTGTCTTCCCCATGTGAATTGAGATTTCCCTTCTAATTTTTTGTGCTGCATAATTCTGAATTGATTGTACACATTCTGAATATGATGCAGTGAGATTCTTTTTAAATCTAAAGAGAAGGTTGATATTTTTTGTTCTAGTAGTCAGTTGGTCTGGTTAAGTCTAGGCTAAAATTTCTTTCTGTGAATTGTGATTTTTAACATCAGCTTCAAAGCTTTTAGAGTATCATTCAGCTTTGTCCTGCATGTGTACTACTCAGTGGCCAATCTGGGACCTGGTAGTGGTTTTCATCTTAGTTCAAGGCTCAGTGATTTTAGTATGTTAGTTTGGATCAAATCCACACTTGTTATTTGGGAGTTTGTCTCAAAATTATTAAACATGTTTATGGAATTATTTTCCACAGGTTTTTCTTCTCTGTGCTCTCCAATATATCTAGTTTTCTAGAGTTACCTTTCAATCTTTAGAGCAGAAACCTGGGTATTTCTTTTCCTTGGCTGCACTTGTGTCTGAGGTCAAGTGGCTGGATAATAGGAAGAAAAAAACATAACAGAAATTCACTACTACTTTTTGGGACCATTGCTCATTGCCTCAGAGAAGAAAATTTCCCTCTTTCAGATATAAGTTCCTAGTTGCTGCCAAGAAACTCCTTTCCTTCCTCTCAGGACTGAATTAATATTCCAGCATTTTCTCTGTTTCAATATCTATATCTGGGTTTCAGTCTTCCTTGAGACCGCCTGGGGGGATATGGAGTTGCTTTTTTTTTTTAATTTAATTTTTATTATTGTCTTACAACATTGGTCACATTTGTGTAATTATTGATCCCCTTATGTATGATCCTCCCTCTTCCCTCTCTCCTCCACACCCCCCCTCCAGTCACTCTGACTCTCCTCTCTCTATGAGTTTTTTAAATTTATATATATTTCACATCTCTGTATTCCCCGGGATTTACCCACCTCCTTCCCACCTGCTTCCTCCCATCTCCTTCTCCCCCCCCCCCACCCTCCACAGTTGTGTACTTTAGTTTGGTTGTTAGCTTGTTTTGACTTTTCTTCCTGGCCTTTTGCTTGTTTTTCCTATATTCCATATATTAGTGAAACCATTTGGATTCTGTCTTTTTCTTCCTGACTTCTATCTTCTAGGTACGTCCATATTATCATAAATTTGTCAAATTTGTCATTTTTAATTGATGAGTAATATTCCATTGTGCATATATACCACATCTTTTTCATCTAGTCACCTGTCTTGGGACATTTGGGTTGTTTCCATGTCCTTGCAATTAATAGTGCTGCAGTAAACATCAGAGCATAGGTGTCCCTTTGTGTAAGTATTGAGGTCTCCTTTGGATAGAAGAACAATTGCTGGGTCAAGTGGTAGTTCCATTTTCATTAGTTTGAGGGTCCCCCACACAGCATTCCATAGTGACTGGACCAGTTTACATTCCCACCAGCAGTGTAAGAGTGTTCCTTTCTTTCCACAACCATGCCAGTACTTGTTGTTGCCTGTTTTTTGGATATGGGCCATTCTTACTGGTGTAAGGTGGTATCTCATGTGGTTTTGATTTGCATTTCCCTGATTGCCAGTGATGTTGAGCATTTTTTCATGTGCCTGTTGGCCATTTTCCTCTTTGGAGAAGTGTCTTTTTAATTCTTTTCCCCATTTTTTGACTGGGCTTTTGCTTTGTTTTTGTTAAGTTGTGTGAGATCTTTGTATGTCTTTGTTTTCAGACCCTTATCACTTGTATGGAGGGCAAATTTTTTTTTCATACTCAGTTGGGTTTCTTTCTGTTTTCTCTGTTGTCTCTTTTGCTGTACAGAAGCTAGAAGCTTTTTAGTTTGATGTAGTCCCAGCTGTTTATGTTTTCCTGCTAGCTGTTGGTTGATAAACTTGTTGGTTTAGTTGGTTGATTTTGGCCCATTGGTCTCTTCCTTTATCTGGTAAATGTTCTTTTCCTGGGTGAGGATCTGAGTTCCTGTGATTTGTTAGTCCATGCTGTATAAATTTCTAAGAGTAACTTTGAGGTGTAACTTTGAGGGTAGCCTGTCCAAGCTCATTTGGGACCTCTTGTAGGACAGGTGTGTAGCATTATTTTCCAGGCTCCTTTTATTGTGGCATTTCCTGTTGTGAAGTTGACAGTCTCCTTTTCTCCAGCCCTATGTGGTTGCTGGGATTTATGCCTCCTCGTTCATGCTGGCTGCCTCCTCTTTTCTGATGTCTCTCTAGCGGTACTGCTTCCAAGCCTCATAGTTCTGCCCTCTGGTGTTGGGATCCCAACTTTCGGCCATTTGTGTTAGAGGGGTTCCCCAGTGGGGACAGACTTCAGAGGGAGGTTTGTCCAGCTCCTCTGTTTTCATGGTTTACAGTTCTGTCATGGGGTTGTAGTCCTCTGTGGCTTTCCTTCTGGAATGGGAGCGGAGGGTGCTTCGTTCACTTGGTGGCTTCTCTGGCATCTTAGTGCTTGTTTCTTTAGCCCCTAGAATGTCATAGGTGAAGCTCTTCACCAGGTCACTTAATATGGCTAGTTTCACAGTCAAATCTTGTGGTTCTGATCTTGCCCAGTTTGCATCCTACCCAGGTGATGATTATGCTTGGGGGCCTTTGTTTGTTTTTCTCATCTCCTGCATGTGGGTGTGTGGATTGTTGGTTTTCTCCTTTCCAGTGAGATCTGGTAGAAGTGGGAGTGACTAGGGGTTGGGGGAACACTTTTGCCCTGTCTGTAGTCCACGCACCAGCAGAGGTGCTGCCCCACCCCCAGATACCTTAGGAGCTAAAGGCAACTCTCCCTCATCTGGGTCCACAGTGGGGTGCCTACCCCAGACCCCTGCCAGCAGCCAGGGTCAAGGCAGAGGCACTGTGGGAGTCTCCCCTGAAATAGGCCTGTTGGCAGGGAACTCAGACCCTGGAAAGGAGTTTTAAAAAGTGATAAATTCACCACTGGTTGAGTAGAGATGAGAATTCTGATTCCCCTTCACCCTTACCCCCCAAAAAATTCTTGTCCATTTTACTTTTAAGAGTTCTCGGATAACTCCTTGGTGCATTCTGTCTAACTTTTGTAGCTTCATGCAGTGTCAGAGTCTAGACAGAGTGCGTTTAACTTGCTTAGAAGTACCAGTATCTTTTTAAAGAAATTATTAATTTTTAAAATAAATAATTTTTGACATAATCTGTCTTACCTTTTTTTTTCTTTGCTTCCAATTTAATTTAATTTCTGTGCTTAAAAAGAAATTTTTCTTCATACTATTTTCTTTGGTCTTATCTTGCTATTTCCTCCCTAATCTTTAGTTGAAAACTTAGCCCATTCTTTCTCCACCTACCCCCTCTTTTTCTCCTTGACATACACATGGAAATAATGTTTTAAAATTTCTCTAAAAATGATTGCTGTATCTCACAATTTTAGATATGTAATATCGTTAGTAGATTTTTTACTTATAAATTGTAAATGTATTTTATTCTTGCAAATAGTTTGCATATTTTAAAAAGTTAACTCCTAGATTTATTTCATTGCATTTAGATGCTGGTTTATATTAGTTTATGTTGTTATTGAGAATTTGTGAACCAGCTCATGGTCATTTTTTAAATTAATTTATATATATACATATATAAAACATGATTATCTACCACAAGGTTCTCCCACCACCTTATCACCCATGAACTATCTTACTTTCTTGTGCCCATCCCTCTCCTGATTTTACCCTTCCCCCTTGCTCTATGTTTCAGTTCTGTTGACAGTTTTAAATTTTTCTTATCCATTTGTTTGTTTTTCCTGTATTCCTCATATAAGTGAGATCATGGTCATTTTTGAAGACCATGTATACCTGAAAGGAATATGTGCTCTTTAGTAAGAATAAACAAGATCTTATGGTTTATTATCAAGTTTGTTAAGATTATCATGCCTTGGTCATATTGGTGTGATTATAATTCTCTCATAATAATTCTTTTTTTATTTACATAATTTAAAAAAAATTGATTGGACATATATACCTATATATTACACATTGTCTTTACCCAAGGTTCTCCCACTTCTCCAACAACTTATTACCTGTGAACCATCTTAATCTCTTGTATCCATCCTTCCCCCAAATTTACCCTCCCCCTTTCTCTATGCTTCAGTTCTGTTGACAGTTTTAAATTTTTCTTGTCCATTTGTTTGTTTGTTCTCCCTATATTCTTCATATAAGTGAGACCATCTAGTATTTTTCTTTTCCTTTCTGGCTTATTTCCATTAACATAATTCCTTCTAGCTCCACCTATGTTGCTGCAAATGACTTAAGTTTGTCTTTTTTGATTGATGAATAATATTCCATTGTGTAAATATACCATCCTTTTCAACATTCATCAGTTTGGGGGTATTTGGTTTCTTTCCATATTCTTGCAATTGTAAATAGTGCTGCATTAAAACATGAGTACAGGTGTCCTTTCCAATTAGTGTTTTTGTATCTTTTGAGTCAATTCTCAGTTAGTGGGATCACTGGATTGAATGGTACTTCTATTTTCAGTAGCTTGAAGGTCCTCCATACAGCCTTTCATAGTGACTGGAACAGTATGCAATCACACCAACAGTGTAAAAATATGAAATGCTTCACGAATTTGCATGTCATCCTTGTGCAGGGGTTATACTAATCTCTGTATCATTCCAATTTTAGTATATGTGCTGCAGAAGCAAACACTGTAATTCTTTTCTTACAAGTACAGAACTACTATTTATTACTAGTGAATAGTTCCCTTTGCCACTAATAATTTCATATATTTTACTATACTAACTACATTTTTATTAGTATTTGTTTTATTAAAGCCTTTCCTTGTAACTTTGTTGTACATTTTATTTAAGGTGTATCTTATAAATAACATGTTGCTGGCTTAAAAAAAATCAATCTGAAGCTCTTTAATTGGCTAATTTATTCTGTTTATACTCATAAATTGTGACATCTTTGGATTTGTTGCTAGTACTTAATTTTATTTCCTATTTTCACATCTTTCTCTTTTTCTCCCTTGTTTATCTTCTACTATAGTGATTGAATTTCATTATTGTTCCCTCCCCCCTTTACCACTTGGAAATTGTACATCAGTTTTATATTATTTTAGTGGATAACCTAATCTCAATATACTCTATTGAGTATAAAATCCAAAGATGATTTTTATCTTTAACTATTCTTAAACTAAGGAAACTTTTGAAAGATTTAACTTTAGATCTCTCAATTCTTCCATGTATTCTACCTGCCTTTATTTTTAACAATCTCTCTTCTTGAATTAGTCATATTTTTATCAACCTTCAAAAAACATACCCATGTTTACTAACTCTCTTTATTTAACTTCTTGTATACAATTTTTCATTTAGTATCAAAATAATACTTAAACAATTCTTTCAGAATATTTGAATAATAAGCTCTCTAAATCTTTGTCTTTCTAAAAAAATACCTTTATTCTTTATTATATAACATCTCCCTTTTTGAAAAATAACTTAGCTAGGAGTAAAAGTCCCTGCTATTTTCTCTTAGTATATTGATGATGTTAAAACTCAGAATGAAGTCTGCTCCAGGAAGCCCACTCTGCACCTACTAAGCAACTGAATCTCCCATTTTCGGGGTTCTGAACTCATAGAGGTCTACTGAAATTCTACAACCTTCTATATAGAATATAGATAAAATGTTCCTATTAAATTGAAAGTTTATGGATGCTCAGGACTCATCCCTTGTTCCAGGTTAAAAGATTTATCAGTTCCTCCAAATGTAGGAGGTTTTTCTTACATCCTACCATGTGCTATACCACATGTATGTTGTGAGAATATCTGTCTTTCTAGTCTAAGGTTTAGATGAAAGAGGAGCTGAAAAAAAAAAAAAAAAAGCTTATCCAAAGTAGAGGAAATCCCTAACTGAGCACCCTTGTTGTTGAAGCTAACTGAAATATAATGGCTGGGTGCTACTAATCTGTTTTTACCACTGGTGACTATGTATTTATGCCTATGTGGAACACCACTGGAAGTGTTTGAATGGACTTTCCTACAGGAGTTATTTTGATGTCTATGGCAACTATGTCCACTTAAATGCAGACCTGATACAGAAGATTCTTCTTATCCAGGTATTGGGAAACTTCCAGATATATTGGATTAAAAGGAGGCTACAGAACACAGCAGAGAGCTCAGTATAGAGAAGATACTATGGTCTTCTCATGGGTCATGAGACGATTTGCATAACCCAGAAGAGCAAAGAACCTTTTACAAATAGGAGGGAGCCATGGGGAAAATTTGCTAAGAAATACATTATTTCTTCTTCATCTTCATCTCAACAAACTTATCTGACCACCACTGTGAAGGAGACATTTACTTAGTGCTGGATATAAATAAAAAACACCTCAGATTCAATCCCCTTCTCTGCCCACACCCCCAACCCCCCACATTTTATAGGCCTGAGTAACAACTCCTCCCCTCTATATATCACATTGTTACCATAGACAGTTAAGAACATGTGGGTGTTCTCACACCTTATAATATGAATTGAGCTAAATTATAGCTTCCCATTTATAAAACAGTGGTAGTCTAAATCTTCAGAGTGCAAAATTCAGATTACCATAGTAACTCTACATTTCCTGGGAAGAAATTTTAAAAAGGCACTTTTAATAAAAATAGAATATTGATGTTCATATCTATAAAGGAATTAATTTACTGACTGATAGAGGGGAAATAGAAAAAGGAACTATCGAGCTGCATTTTAATGTGATTGTGATTATCCCCAGGGTGGCAAGCAGCTTAAACTTATTCTTTTATTTTTGCAGCAAAGAGCACTTTTCTTTTCAGCTTGGTTTATGTATAGAAGTAGTTTCCAGAAATATATGGAGTAATGAGAAATCAGAGAGAACATTTTGTAAAACACTGAACAGCTCCAATTTGTTTCTTGCCATTTGTTATCAGTTTGATGAATGCTAAAATTGCTGGTAAGCTATTTAATCATTGTTCATGATTAGTAGAGTCAACAATATATAGAATAGCTTTAAGCATACTTTTAACTTTTGGTGAACTCTAACTGATCATAGGTGCCATCGCAAAACCAAAGGCAAATATATGAATGAAAACTGACTAGGCTAGGAAGTAGTAATGATGATAATCCTGTTCTAAAAATACATTTGGAGAGTTGATAGACTCTTGATAAAGGTTAACAATATGTGTGATGTCATATATATTTCAGGGCTTGTTTTCTGGCGTTTTATTCCAGAGAACTAAAATTATCCTAAAGATAATTTATTTTATTTTCAAATCAGGTCCCAAGTGATTAAAGACTGATCTAAATTAATAAACCTCTGATAGTGAGATTTTAAGCTCTGTGGCAGGCATATGGAGGAAAGTTTGAGGAAATAACCTTTTCTGGCATCTAGCAGCATCAAATCCCTGATAAGGTGCATTCTAGCTGGTAAGAAGTAAAAATAATGTGCTTCTTCTCTCAGGGCTATTTGCATTTCAGCGAGAGTAAATTCTTATGCCTAAGGACTAGAAATCTAAGGATAGAATCCTGAGCAAGGTATCCTGGGATGGTTGTTCTGATGGATGGTGACTGGGGCTGCCCTGAGGTCTGTCTACTTATATCTTTTAAGTTTGTTATTCTCTGTAACAATAGTGCATTTAGTAATTACTAAATTATGAATTAATAGAGGGAAGACTAGTATCTTAATTATTGTTCTAGTTGTAATTCTAGTATGGTGACTGAATAGAGAAAATGGTATCATACCATACCAGTATGATAGATTGACTGATTAAATGAATCTGCTGAGGCAAGACTGTATTCCATTTCATCAGTTCATTGCTTCCTAGACATTGCCACTGGCTCAACTGGCATAGCTGTTACCTTCACTGCTTCCATGACTCTTGAAAGACCTTTCTAGCAGTTTCTTTTCTCTTAAAAACAAAAGACAGTATTTACTGAATGGTTATCACAAGTCAAACATTGGCTGAGTCCTTGAGGTATTATAAAGTTTATTTAATACTTTTAAAACCTCCAGAGGGCAGGTACTATTTATACCCCCACTTATCATAGAAGAAAAACTGAGTTTCAGAAAGATTGTCTAAGATTTCAAAACTAGCAAGTATTTGGATCAGAATTAACATTTTTTTAAAAAATTCTAGTTTCTGCCATTGTTCCTAGGACATTGGGTAAATTGGGGATGAATCCAATTCTGGGACCCCAGAAATAGAAGCACATATTTTCAAATATGGGGAACAACCAGTTAGGAAGGCCAGACATAGGAAGAATTATGTGGGGTCTTTGATGAGCTCTAAAGACCCAGGAAGCATCTTTTGAATATCTCAAACCATTTGTGCTTATGGTGTTGTGGTGAGATTATATAAGCTCAGTATGACAAAGGTCTTGAATGTTCTCAGTGGTATGGTGCTTGTAATAAACAAACTCACTGAGTAAAACTTGAAGTTTTTTTAAAGAGCACTTTCATATTTTGATTCATTAAATCCTCAACCCCCCTCTGAGGTATGCAGTGCAGATGTGGTAGTCATTAGAACTGACTGGAGCATTGTTCCAGTTCCCTACTTCTTGTTCATCTGTCCCCTTGGAGTCTGACTTGTGAGTTGCTTTGGCCAAAGGAACTATGGATGAAGATAACACCTGACTTCTAGTGGGGCATGATGGCTCATGCCTGTAAGCAACAGCCTATGGAGCACGACTGGAACTGGGGATCGATGTTCGAGTTCCATCCAGGGCAACATAGTGAGACCTAGTTTCAAAAAAAAGAAAAAAATAGCTGGGTGTGGTGGCACACACCCAGTTACTTTGGAAGCTGAGGCTGAGGATTGCTTGAGTCTGTGGTACCACTGGCAACATGAGACTGCAGTGCCATGGACAAAAATGGTGAGACTTTGTCTCAAAAAACAAACAAACAAGCACCTGACTTCTCTGGGTGGAAACCAGAAATTAACACCTCCCTTTTAAACTATCATACCAGATGGGTTACTGTCAGAAGAGAGGGGTCAACCCATAATCTAAGGATGTATCATTTTCTAAATCCCTAATGCATTGTCTACCTTAATCCAATCTCAGCTTCCAAACATGTTCCTCTGGGAAACTGTGATGTGGATTGCATTGGCCTTTTTAAAGCTTGGTAATCATGGAGAAGCACAATTGCTGGTTGGACCAATGTGACAGAATAAGGAGCTTACTGTTAGAGATGCAAGAATACTTACTTCTCCTTCTTGTTTCACTTTTGGCCTTTAGAAAGTAGAGGATCAAGCATTATAGGAAACAATAACAGACAAAGTTGAAACCAGTTCCTACTTGCTGTTTTCACCTTGGTTTACCTTGTCCACTACCATTTTCAACTAATGTTCATGAAGCAAAAATGAGATAGACATCAGGTTATTTTTCTGCCTTTTGAAATTCACATGTCATCTTAAATAAATTACATGGTAAGATTTGATAATTAGGATTTGTTAAAGATGAAACAGATTTCCACACAAGAGATCTCTTGGGAATTCAAGACAAATCTAAAGAAGAAGAGGTGCTGAAGAAAGGGTTTGTTTAGTTTGTTGGCAAGCATGATGGTGCTGGAATGTAGATACATGAGATTTTTACAAGGGAAGTGTGTGAGCTAACTGCCAAGAAGACATCCCAGACTAGGAAAGATGTTCCATTAAATAGGGGAGCTGGAACCAACTGGGTGGCAGTGAGAGTAATTTCCCTGAATGTCAAACCTACGTCAGTGTGTGGTGATATTTTAGCTGAACTGTAAAACCTTCTTAATTATCTGCATCAACTGCTCAACCATGTTTTATTTTGATGACTAAAATTCTAGGAAGAGGCATCCTATTTGACCAATAAATTATCGTAGACTTAAGTAAATGATGGAATCCTTATAATATCTTCAACTCTAATTTGAGGATGGTAATATTTTGGGTTATTCTATAGATCAACTTTTTCACCTGAAATTAGTGGAAAGCAGTTTAGAAATATAGTTCCTCAAATAGAATTTATAATGGTATAGATTATCCTAATTGTACTTGTTTCTGGGCACAAAACACAATCAAATTATGGTGAAATGTTGCTTAGAATTTCCTCTGCTTCCAAATCTCTCTCTCTCTCTTTTTTTTTTTTTGAGACTAGGTCTCGCTATTTTTGCCCATGGAACCGCAGGCTCTTGTTGCCCAGGGTACCACAGACTCAAGCAACCTCCAGCCTCAGCTTCCCAGGTAGCTGGGATTACAGGCGCGCGCCACCATGCCCAGCTATTTTTTTGGAACTAGGTCTCACTACGGGCCCCTGGCGGGACTCGAACCGTCAGCCCTAGTCCCGGCCGCTTCATAGGCTGAAGCTTACAGGCAAGAGCCACAGTGCCCGGCCTCCAAATCTCTTTTTAACATTATGTTTAGCATGACCAGAGGGGGTCAATGCAGAATCCTTTAAGGAGAATCCTTTAAGGGACATATATTTAGCCAGAATTCCAGCTTCCTTCAAGCAAAACAAAACAACAGTTGGGAGTTGCTGGGGTGGTTTAATGGCTAATCTTTAGTAGTCTACTCCAAGTAACAAATGATAGTTATCCGAAGCAATTGTTTCCTGATTGTGTGGTACACAGTCATGCAAAAGGTGACAGTGGGGACACACTGGCCCAGTATTTCAGGACCTTTTTGTGCATCAGGGTCTGTGCTAGATGCCTACAGGAAACAAGCAACACAGAGCTGCCACATAGTCAGAATGGAAGCAGGAGGCTAGATTTCCCCTCTCAGGCACTGGTTAGATAATTAGAGTCAGCAGCAGGAGGCAAATTAAAGCCTTATTGGGAAATTCTAAGCAGATAGGTGTTTGTGAGCTTTGGATACTTCTCCAAAGCCCTGAAGCAAGACTGAAGTGTGGGAGCAGGCGTCAGCAAGTCTTCCTAGCAAACCTCGAAGTCCCTAAACCCACAGGACTGCGACAGAGAAGGAAGGCTGTCTGACTTGTGATTTTTTAAAAGGAATAGGCACAATGAATATTAACAGTTAAAGTCTGTGAAGAAGATTCTTACTTTTTATGTGGGCTTGTATTTTTTTTAATTCTTATTCACATGGTATTTTCTCTAAAAGGAAATAAACAAAGATTAAAAAAATGGTATCTAATGAATATGATCATGAACAGAGTTTAAATGGGAAAAAAATTATATAGAATGGAAGTACTCACCTTAAATGAGCTAGTTCTTTACTTTACACATACAGTATAAATAAACATTGTTGTCTGCGGTAGCAGCCTCAACGTCAACATGGAATTTTAAAGGAATTAACCAGCCCTTGGAACAGTAGTTCCCAATCTTCTTCCTGCTTCCTGACTCCTGAAGGATGTGACATATTCCTATTCGAAGAAGGGCCTATCTGTGACTGTGATGTTCCTTCTAGTAAAAGCACCTACACACATTGGCAGGGGTATCTGGAGCAGATGATGCGTGTGTGGAAATTTTCATCTTCCTTTACTGAAATCAGTGCTTTAGAGAATGGGTCCTGCAAAAGCAACTCTGTACTAGCTAATCTCTTAAAGGCTGAGCGTATTTTAAGAGAAATCTAGAAATATGGAGATACTGACTATGAGGCATGAATAAAGGTAGTTTTAGTGATGATGAACATTTTTTTTTGTGTTTGTTGACTATGTCTTTTTTGGTGAAGTGTATCTTTAGACCCTCTGACTACTTTCTAATAAGGTTGCTTTTGGTGACTTGTACAACTTGTTCATATAGTTCATGTTATGATCTTTTGTTGAAAATATAATTTGCAAATGTCTTTTCCTAACCAGAAAGTTGCCTTTTTGTTTTGAGCATGTTTTCTCTTCTTGTGCAGAAGCTTTCCTGTGCGGTATAATCCCATTTATTTATGCTTTTGTTTTCCTAGCATTGGAGAAGACTCCATAAAGATAGTTGTAAGATTGATGTGGAATTCTATAAACATTTTTTTTTGTGGTCTTATATTCAAGTTTTAGTTTATCTTGAATAATTTTTGTCTTTGATATAGTAATCAAGTTTTATTGTTTTGTATGTACTTGTCCAGTTTTCCCAACACCATTTATTGAAGAAACTTTCCTTTCTTCATTATATACTTTTAGATACTTCATTTTAAATTAGTTTTTGTGTACATGTGGGTTTATTTCTAGACTCAGTGGGTCTAGAAATTGATCTGTGTAGACACAGGTGGCAATGCCATATATTTTTAAAAATTAATTTATTTGTTTTTATTCTTTAAATCACAACCTTAGTAAATGGTTCTTTTTTTACCTCCCCCTTTCACCTCACTCTGGTTCGCCCTCTATTCTCTCAAACCCTTTGTTGTTTACTAGTCTGTGCTAAGTCCATTAGTCTCTTTCTTTCCTGTGGCAATCTCTTTCACTGGGCAAGGGACTGTGTTGTTGGAACTAGGTGAATCTTGCTGGTAAGTTTTCCGTCTTAAGATTGCATTGGGCTGCCAGTCTATAGCAATTTGTGGTCTGTTCATGCTCTCTCATTGGAGGCTGACATCTCCAATACCATCTCTGTTGTTTTGCTGCTTTATCTTATGGTTCTGGTGTCAGATTTAGGGGTTCTCACCACATCAGTGTTGGTGAAGAAGTTTCTCTGTGGATACAGGTATCCGTGAGTGACCATTGTAGATCATTTCCTTTTTCTCACTTTGCAGCCCTGCTGTGAGGCTAATGCCTCCAGTTCTTGGCCCTCTTCATTCTTGGCCCTCCTCTCCTCTCCTGTGGTGTGGGGAGGGATGCCTTAGTCTCCTAAAAGGCATCTCCAAAATGAAGTCTTGGGTCCTCTTGACCCAGAGAGCACATGGGTGCACCTCGTGACATTGTGTTTCCATAGTTGTTTCTCCTGTCTTGCATGCACTATTTCTCTCGATTGTCCATCTGCTTTGTTCAGCTCAGGCTTGTGGGCTGGATTTTTACCTGGTACCTCGCCCATTCTATGATCAAGTTTGTATTATGTATGTTCTTGATGATTAGATGGGGTGAGAGTGAAATGGAAGGGGCATTCCCCTGCCTCTGGCCCACATACCAGTACCTTTCTGCATGGGGGCAGGCCCAAATGGCTGGGCATGCCCCCTCCCAAACCCTCTCTGGGGTGGGGACTGGGGGAAACATGCCCTGGCTGATCTGGGCTGCAGATGGCCACGTCGTGCAGTAATCATCCGCTAGTGGATGGTGCTAAAACCCTACCTGTCCCCTTTCCAGGTGCTCCAGGCTTTGGGGGGCTTACCCAGGGTCATCACTGCCTTTGCTCCCCGCTGGCCAGGGAGCTCTGCTGGCCCTGGACCCTGGGCAGGCAAGCAGCTTGTGGCTCCAATGCCGTATTTTGATTACTATAACTTTGTAATATAGTTTGATGTTAGAGAGCATTAATACCTTCATTTTTACTTTTTTCCCCTCTCAAGATGCTTTGTCTATACAAAATATTTTGTGGAAATGGAGAAGAATAATTTAAAACTGTCAACAGACTTCTGAAACATGAGCAAGAGAGAGGGAGGAGGGAAAGTTGGGGGAGGAATGGGCACAAGAGATTAAGGTGGTTCATGGGTGTTAAGGTGGTAGGAGAACCTTGGGGTAGAATGATGTAAAATATACATGTATGTGTACAATCAATTTTTAAAAATTATAAATAAAATACTTTGTGGATTTTTAAGATTGTTCTATCCTTAATAATGTCCCATTTCTACTGGAGAAGAATGTATATCCTACTGTTTTTCCATGGAATGTTCTTTTAGGTCTCTATTAAATATTAAATCCATCTGGTCTAATGTGTCATTAAGGCTGATGTTTCCTTATTGGTTTTCTGCTGGAAAATCTATCCATTGTTGTTAACTGGACTGTCCAAGTCCACAGATGTTATTGTGCTGTTGTCATTTTTTCTCTTTAGATCCCTTAATATTTACTTTATATATTTGGTACTCCCATGTTGGGTGCATATGTATTAATCATTGTTATGTTTTCTTGGTGTATTGCCTCCTCTCTCATTATGTAAAGTCCATCTTTACCTGTTATTACAACTATTTATAGCATTTGTTTAAGATTTTTGAGTGTAATATGAGTATAACTATATCTGCTTTATTCTCTTGGAAAATTTTTCCCATTTTTTCACTTCCAGACTGTGTGTGTCCTTACCTGAGTTTCTTGTGAGAAACATATAGTTGGATCCTGTTTTTTTTTTTTTTAAATCTATTCAATCATTAATATTTTGATTAGAGAATTAAGGTGGACATTAATATGTATGTATTTATTGCCATAAAAACATTTTATTTTTTTCTCTTTGTAAAAGTTTCATATTTATTCTCTGTTCCTTCCTTCTTTTTTTCCTTTCCTGTTGAAGTTTGATGAGTTTCTGTAGTTGTATTTTTAGATTCCTTCTTCATTTTCCTTGGTATATTTATAACCATTACTACTTCCATTATTCTCCCAAGTTTGGTGAATATCTCTATATCTATTACTTTGAACTCTTCATCAGTTTGTTTATATATCTGTATTTCTAAGGTCTTTTCCTAGGGGTTTGTCTGGCTTTTTAAATTTGGAATATGTTCCTCTGCCTCCTCATTCTACCCAATTCTCTCTGTCTTGATGTGTAAGGCATCTATATCTTCTGGTCTTAAAGAACTGATCTTGTTTAAAAAATAATCAACTGGTCTTGTGCAGGTCATGGTCTATAGACTTTGAATCAAGTCCTCTCTGGATGCTCATGGTAGACACTTTAAATGTGTTCCCTGTGTAACTACACTCAGTTGCCTGCTATATCAAGGTGACACTATGTGTGTGGTTGTTGACCCAGCTCTGCTATGTCATGGTGGTTGAGCTCAGTCAAGATGTGTTAAGCAGCAGTGCTTGGGCAGCTTAATAGGTGAATGGAACCACTGGATTAATTTGACCAGTTGCAGCTTGTGGCACAATGTTTGGCAAATGGTGAACTTGCATAGAGTTTTGAACACTTCTTATTTGTGATATGCTTCTAAGGTGTGGTGCTATAATGCACTGCTAAGCTGTAAGGGTTCAGGATACAGTGCTTGCCCACAGTTTCTGTAGACTGAGGGAAAGTACCAAATGACAACTACCAGTGCTGGTATTAGTAAGTTGCAAGAACCAAAATGTTGTCCATTGATATTTTTTTAACCTATGATTTCTGGTCTGAACTCTATTTCCTGTGGTTTTTTTTTTTTTTTTTTTTTATCCTGGACACATTTCCATTCAGTCCTTAATCCTGGAACTTCAGGGACTATCTCCACCAAGGCAAATCAAGGGTTAAGGTAATTGTTGCTGGACACAATATTCTTCCTCCTCCCTATAGGAAAATTCCACACTTTTGGACTTTTTCTTGATGTGACTCTCCATACCCAGTATAGGATTTCTTCTTGGAAAGAGTATATTTCTGCCTTTCCTACCCTCTTTGGGCTATTCTTTGTGGGTGAAGCTTTGTTCATCCAGCTTTCAGGTTTTCATCTGTGTAAATTATTTCATAGAGGGTTGTAGAGTGATGTGTTCATGGGAGGAAATGAGTACAGTTTCTTTGTATGCTTTCATCTTGAAGCAGAACTTCAACTAAATGGTTCTTTTATTTGATGTGACATACCTTGGGTTACCTGGTGGTATTCTACTGGTAGATGGTCAGTCTATTTTGCTTCACTCAGATGCCTGGTGTCTTTGTGGAAGCTTGGGTTCAGTGGGATCCCTCTCCTGAATGTGGTCTTTACAACAAGATAGTTAAACTCATCATTGTTCAAGTATTTCAAGAGACTGGGGGTAGAAGATAAGCTTCCTAAGCCTACACTATATCACATTTTACAAGACTCTTTAAGTCAAGGCAGTTACAGAGTCTACCAGGCTCAAGGGATGAAAAGATAGATTCCACTCTGAATGAAACCAGGCCTCTATCTCTCAATGGAAAAAGTGCCCAAACACCTGCATATATAGAAGAGTCTCTAATGATTATTTTGGTTACTCTACCATAGCATTTAGATCCTAAAGTCAGAGTGACATAAAGACTTTCTTCATTCTATTATGAAGTCTGTAGTTACTATTTATATGTATGCTTAAATTCAAGTTTGAATTTGAAAACTTGACCTTAAAAATAATCATAACTGACCGGGCATGGTGGCTCGTGCCTGTAAGCTTCAGCCTATGAAGTGGTCAGGACTAGGGATCGCAGTTCGAGTCCTGCCTGGGGCCCGTAGTGAGACCTAGTTCCAAAAAAAAAATAGCTGGGCATGGTGTCGCGTGCCTGTAATCCCAGCTACCTGGGAAGCTGAGGCTGGCGGTTACTTGAGTCTGTGGTACCCTGGGCAAGGAGAGCCTGTGGTTCCACAGGCAAAAATAGTGAGACCTAGGCTCAAAAAAAAAAAATCATCATCATGACTCATGTCTGCCATTAGTTTGACAGTTTGATTTGTGATTTTCAAAATGTCCTCATCAAGTAGAATTCAGTTGCCTGGAGCCCTGTGCCTGTTGACCCCAATGTCAGGGGTAGGGCATTCATGTGACGTAGGAAGACTTTTACAGGTATGACCCCACATTAGCCCCTCTGTCATTTCATTCTGGGTACTAACTGGCAACATGGACAGATGACCATTTGAAGAAAAAATAAGGTCTGTGATGTTATTTTATACATAAAAAGACATTAGCTATACAATATTCACTTTGTACATTTGAATATTCTGTTTTAAAAACTCATTTTTGTGCAAATCGTTTTGTGTGTTCTTAGGCAAATGCAGATGGGGAAACTACTTTTTTTTTCCACATTCATACATCCAAAGGTGATATATTTCTTCCATTTCAAAATCTTTCACAACGTCTTTTGTTTTAGGTTGATCACAACATTCTTTACTCTTTTCCTGAAATATAACTTGAAAAATAACATATATTTTCACCACAGAATTGACTTCTCAGAGACAGATCATGAATTGTGCCTTTAACCTGAGAAAATTAAAATACTCTGTTCAGTGACACAAAAGTTTTCCTCCCAGTGCTACATTTCTTACTATTATTAATATGGTAGAAAGTTTAATGCTTATTATTGTTATGTATTACTTTCTAAAGCTGTTAAGTCTTATTTATCTTAGGCTTCCTATCCCAGATATGGCCTTAATATGTGTAGCTTTTTAGTCATGGATGGAAGGAATGATTTGTCTCAGTTAAAAATGGGGAGTCATTTTGTCCTATGTCCCCCATGTCTAGCCTACTCTGGCAAATAGTAAGTTTTCAGTGAATATTTATTGTGTGAATGGGTGATTATTTCAATGTACTGGCCTCCTATTTCCAGCATTTTGTTTGCCCTATTGATCCCTGTTGTCTCAGAACATACTGTGATAATAGACTACTCTCAGTTTCTGAGAAAACATGAATGGCCTGTTCTAGCAACATCACAAAGGGATATTATAATTGCTGTAGGCAGTGCCCTTTGGAGGCCTTTCTGGCTTGCAGAATCTGAAAGCAAAAATCAAAGAAATCATTGCCTCCTGTAATTATTTTTATACCTATGTTGCTGAAAGTGAGACACATGAGCCTTACCTCTCTCTCCCTCTCACTCTCTCTTTCTCTTTCCCCCTGTCCCTCTCTCTACACCCCCCCTCCCCCACCCCCCAAAAGCACATGAAAAATCACTTCCCTGGACCTAGTGGGTAAACATAATATTTTCCAAGTTGATTTATGTCAGTGGATGTACAAAAATATCAGTTACCATGAGAATTGACATATGTAAATATTATACTTGCTTCTTCTTGATTTCAGAGAAAGTCTTTAGTTCCCAGAATATTCGGGATACATGTGGATGTCTATGCTTCACAGTTCAAGGGACTGACTTCAGATGCTCATATTCATTTCATTTCTCACACTTCTTTCAAGGATTTACTTCTTGCTAGGTTAGAAATACCATCTTAATGAGGTATTATGGTTAATGACACCACTTACTCTTACAGACCATTCCTGATTAAACTAATACACTTCCTATCAAGAGAAACAATACCAAAATGGAACCAAATAGTATCCAGATGAACTTGTTCTTTGAGAAGGAATCACAACCTCAATGTCCACAAAGACTAAGTAGAAAATGAAAGTGGGGGAAATGTATAGATATAAAAGAAGAGCATAAGAAGTAAAAGAACCTACATTTGAGATGGCATGACCTCCTACAGGCATTCAAAATCTTTTATTTTTAAGGCCAAGCAGTCCAAACTGCACTCACTAAAGAGTCATACTCTATTAGACCTATATTAGTAGTTGATATTCTTAAAGGGAACAGTTTTTGACCCTTAAACTACTGAAAATGGAAATCCCATTTGATCCCACAATATTACTTGTAAGAATCTACCCAAAGGTGACAAAAACTCTAATTCATGAAGACACCTGTACCTGGATGTTTATTGCAGCATTGTTTAAAATAGACCAGAATATGGAAACAACCCAAATGCCCTTAAACAGATGAATGGTACAGAAAACTGTGGTATGTGTACACAATGGAATATTATTCATCAATCAAAAAAGCAACATGGATGGAGCTAGAAGGAATCATGCTAGCAGAAATAAGCCAGAAAGAAAAAGAGAAACATTGGATGGTCTCACTTATATGAGGGATAAAGGAAAAACAGACAAGAAAAATTTAAAACTAACTACAGCAGAATTGAAGCAAAGTGCATGAGAGGGAATCCAGAGTGGAAGGGGCACAAAAGATTAAGACAATGGGTGATAAGGTGGAAGGTGGTGAGAGAACCCTGGGGTAGATAAAGACATAAAAAAAAAAAAAAGAAATCATACCCACAAAATATAAAAAAATTAATTGAGGAAAAAGAATGAAGGGAACCCTTTTTTGATATTTGAAATGATGTTTATCACCTTAGAATTTCCCCCATATAATTCTGTGTTTAAAATTTTGAGGAACCATCAAACTGTTTTTGACAAGTCACACCATTTTATATTCTCACCAGCAATGTATGTGGTTCCAGTTTCTCCACATTCATTTTTAAAAAGTTATAGCCATTCTCACGGATATGAAGTGGCACATAATTGAGTTTTGATTTGCATTTGCCTCTCTTGCTTTGACATGTCTTCCAGTAACAGAAATAATTGAATAAAATATCAGATACATTGCACTTAGTTTGAAGGATGATTATTAGCCATGAAGTGGTAATTGCCTTTTCCTTTCTTCTGCTATATCTACAAGATTTTTAGTGACCCAGATCTATTTGTCCTTGTCCAAAGGAAGCTGGAAACAAAACAGGAGTAAGTAGTTTTTAGTGAGGCTTTAAATTAAATGTTCACATTTCTACCCTTTGGCCCTACAGTCCACAACCTGCATAAACTCATGTGTCAAGAAAAGCTCAGACATGGGATATCTGTTCCAAAGCATGGCATTTCTTTTTAAGGTAATTTTCTTACCTATCTTTGTGAATAGGAAGCTAAGGTGCAGTTCTTTTAGGAGATATTCCAAATATATTTAGAAAGATTTGTGACATCTCCTAGTGTCTGAAGTATGAATGATTGTTACACATTAATTTTTTGATATCCAGTCAGACCTATTGTAGCCACCTGATCATTGAACAAGTACCATCTCAAGATATATCTATACCCTTCATATTTTCAAAAGTTCCCCCCTTGATGTGACTTTATGGGAATGAATCATAGTGGACACTTATATTGCACATCTAGAATGACCTTGCTCACTTTTTTGAAAAGTTTTAGGAACAGAATTACCAATGTGATATATATTGCGTATGTATGTATGGAACTGCAAAATCAGCTCAGAGTTAGCCTTGATCTAGAGCAGCTGAAAATAGGTTGGATTTGTCTTTGTAGCTCAACTCTGCCATTCTCTCTGGAGACACCCACCCTTCCCCACCTCTGCTCCACATGCAGTGTCCTACCACAGCCCTTTTCCCAGAGCCATACCAAGTACACTGGGCCTTTCCTGCTTTCTCCTCATCTGTACATGGCTGTGTCCCAAACTCTGGCCAACACATCTTTGATAATGTGAAAAGAGCAATGGGTTTTACTGCTCTGTGAGATAATGTTTCAGAGCAGCACAGAGTGCTGTGACCTGATGAGGACTGAGTATTCTACCGTGGGTAGAAGGTTCATTTTAAAGTTGACCTGGGTTGCTTATCCTGACACTTAAATCCTTGAGCTAGTTGTTTGACCACTCTGAACTTCCGCGTTCTTCCCTGTAAAATAAGGTTTAGGACCTTCTGCTCTCAGGGGAGTGTAGGCATGACATGGCAAGAGCATGAGAGTTGCCTGACATGTACATAATAAAATAGATCCCACACACATATGTAGAGAATAAGGGAGCATAGAACTCTCTCATCTAAACTTTGGGGGCAGTTTATCAGCTGTAACCTGAAAAAATGAGTCCCAAATGCTGTGGAAAAAGTGTCTAGCTCTGTGACTTCAAGCTGTGGTCTGTGGTCATGCTCAGGGCAGCCTTGGTCCAACTCTGGTTTTGCTGCCATGTGACCAGTGACAGCCTCTTTGGACCTGAGCACTCAAATGTCCCTGAGATGAATCTGCTTCCTAAGACACGTAACCATCCACCTGGGCAACCCTGAACTTTAAAAAATACACTTCTTTGGGAATATGCTGAATCCATTCTATACTGTTTTCTCCTCTCCTGACAGGACCTCTTCCTCTCTCCACGCCCACTTCTTGGCCGCCCTCTCATCTTGGCAGCTGCAGAGAAGATTTCTCTCCAGCTGTCTATCAAGTCTTCAAAAGCCAGCCGGAATGTAATTGTAATCTATTTTCCATCCCTCAATAGTCGTGGTGAAAAACACACACACATTGCTCAAAATTGCAAGGAGACGGGAGCCAGAATTGCCTCATGACTCACACAGAGCCCGGCATGGATAATTACAGCCATTCATTAGTGGCCCAGGAAAGAAAACAAGGGTCCGATTGGGTTTTAGTGAACCAGAAGCCTGATGATAACAGGGAAAGAAGGGGGCTGTGCTCCCTTCCTACTGCCTCCCTGCTCCACTTTCCTTACCCAGCCCCCACATGCTATTTCAGAAAAAATAACATCCTGCTGGCTAGTCCCCTCTCAGCTTGTATCTTTCATTATGCTTATTTAACATGCAGTTTAAAATTGGTGCTGTAGGTGGATTTTGCCAAGTACCCCTTCCCAGAAGACCTCAATAACCTTGAGCCAGGATCCAATCTGCCTCTTTTCCTGGATGAAGTTTAAGTAGGCACTATTTTATTAATTTATATTTTTATTCAACTAACAATTGCCATGAGTTTGTTCAAAGAGATAGAGTTGAATGAATATTGAAGTTGCAGTTCCTTTTGATAGTGTGCATCCCTCCCCACTAGTACCATCTCTTGCAGACACCCCAGTCTTTTACTGGCTCTTGTCATTGCATTTTCTCCCTTCTCTGAATTCTCTTCCTCATGTTGTTTTCTCTTACCATGTTTTATTGAATCTTTCATCTGTTAAGAACAGAGAACATAGCTAAGAAAAGGGAGTATATATGTGAAAGTATGTCAACATCAGCTACACACACAGTTTTATATATTGTTTGTAGGAACTCACTGAAGCAGGGCTGAGTAAGTTAATGGGTGCATGAGTGAATGTTCAAGTAAGAATGCTTTTTAAGGCTAAATGTCTTGGGATGGCTATGGGACAGGGAAGTCCTAACATTAGAATGCCTAAAATTTGGGTTAATAGAGATAAGAAGTCCTAATAGAGTGGAAAGTATTGGAAGAAAAGGGAAAGGAGAGACCCTAGTATTAGAATATTGAAAAGAATACACTAAGGTTGTATTAATCAATGTTGCACTAGTTAATATTATTCAATTTTGTTTCCATTCATGCCCCTAGAGATTGGACTATCAGTATCTATGGATTTCATTTAGTGTAAGTCTTTCCTTGCAGAAGCTCACTAACTATATGGAATTTGTATTGGTTGATTAAGCCCCAACTGATACTTTTAGGATAGTCAAGTTTTGCTTCAAATCACACAATTCTTGTTCTTATTGTTTCACGCTGTTACTTTTTGATTCTTAAGATTCAGAATGAAACACATAATTTTCATTTTGTTTGCTTCCAAAACACCTGAAGTTTCAGAAATTAAAAGGAGAATTTAACTTATGATTCCCAGGGTTCTGCTTTATTTTTCAGTTTGAGCCTCATAGATTGTTGTAGGAGATCAGGAATATTCTGAGGAATTAATGGGAGTAAAGAGATTCATAATTTACTTATAATTCTTATTGAGAAAGGCAATATTACCTAACACAGAGTGTTTACTTGGTTTTTGACATTGCATTTAATGTCATACATGAGTCATTTTTATTTAGCATTCATTAGATACCAACAGCATATGTATCTTTGTTATCACATTTTGCATATGATGAGACCGAGGCTTAGAAGGATTAAGAAATAGACCAGGCTCATGCAGACAGCAAGCAGTATAACTGGCGCTTGAATCCCTGCACATTGACTCCTGACCCACACTCTGCAGGCTTTCCCGCTGATAAACTCTCTGTGACTGCAACTCTGAAAAGATCACATTCTTTGTCTCCCAGGATCCAGGCAGCTCAACACAACGGCAGCCTCAAAATTGCTGATGTCTCTGTAGTTTCAGAGATGCTTTCACAGCTGATTTAGTGCATTGTTTTTGTATATGGCAGGATTACTATTGATTTTTATTACATTTTTAGGTGAAATAATTTGCCAAGGACTCCATCTTAAATTTCCATAGTTTTAGGACCTTGAAACACCAAACATACATGCACACATGTATATGCATACATCCACACTTATGTGTATGCCCGACAGGGGTGTATGTAATTTAAACAAATTTTTAAATTATTTCAGGTATAACGATCCACTGATTTCTTTCCTACTAACTTTAAAATCAAGAAAAATCAACTGATCGTCTTCAAATGATCTCTAAATCAATTAATTGTTCTTCCAAAGAGATTTTATTGTTGTTGTTCCCACTACAATGTTTGCTAGTTGAATCTTCTGAATACGTACAAAACCTTTATTCTAAAATCTGAAAAGGTCAACTTATTTCCCCACTTGTGCCTGAACAGAAAATCTCAGAAAGTTAGGTATCTGTTTTTAATGATCTATAAACTTTACCTACCACCAATCTCAAAAGCGTATCACTGTTCCTAATAATCTAGATGGTCAGCGGGTATTACCTGATGTGCAATCTGAATTTCTCCTGCTGTTTTGACTCATTCTGTTTTATTATCATGATGCTAATGTTATCCTGTTTGTGGTCCTTTTCCCAAGGCCAGGAAATCATTGCATTTATAATTGAAGTGATAGTTATGGTCACATTCCAATATCCTTAAGTGTCTCCATCTTGAACAGCCCTCTGAGTCCCAGTTTTTTTAATGTGCCTGAAGAGCTGTGAGAATGCCATCTGTTTGCAAGAATGGGACTATTGATGGCTGAACACTTGACTCTGAAGATGACGCTACTCATCCAAATCAAGATTTGAGCAAAAAGAAGTTGCCCTTGTAAGGCTAGGTGGACCCTCATTTTGTAGAGGGTTGTGGCCATTTGAGAGTAATTGGATGAAAACATGAGCCTGAGATGGCATTTATATGGCATTTTTGTTTATTGAGGATAACTGCTATAGTTAGCTTTGTATAAAGCATGGCAGTAATAGGAGCAAATTAAGGAAAGCTACTTAGATGGAATAGCAGGGAAGTTCCCTAATGAAGAGATCTGATAGACCATGGAATAGTCTTCCCCAGGAAAGTTGGTCTTATTCAGATGTGGTTATTCACCATGGAACCAAATAGCCCCCACTATTGGATGCATTTGGATGCATCTTGGGCCATTTTCATTTTGGTTTGTGACTTTGATTTAATTGGAAAAAGTATCTTACGTCTGTTGCTGACTTCCTAAGACTGCACTTCTCAAATTCTATTTGAGGCTGAATCAGTATGCCTGTTAAAATGCAGATTCTTGGGCCCTATTCTCAGAGATTCTGTTTCATTTAGTCTGAAAGTGGACTATGAATATTCATGTTCATGAAATTTCTGGGATATTTCTGAACACACATGCTGTAAATCCCATTTTGAAACACACTGAGTTAGGGCCGCTTGGGAATATTACTGATCTTATAGTAAATACATGTATGCGTTTTGACGTGTCCTGTATCCTCATCCTAATAGTTCACTTTAACCCATCATGAGAGTTCCTTTCTTCTTGCAGTGGGTATTTAGTGGAAGAAATGTGTGATGAAAGGCTGAAGGCTGCTCAGAGGAGCACACAGTGATCCGAGGCCTTATCTGCCTTTTCTGTGAGGCAGCTTGGTGTAGGGCGCTCTTTTCTGAAGTTCTGGCATATTAACAATTAATAGAAAAATGTGGTTCTGTGATCAAAATCAGTATGAGAAACACTGTAGAAAACTAAGTTAAACAAATTTCTTTAATGTAGTGTTTCCCAGAGACCTTATCATAACAAAAACTTCACCATTTCCTGAACTTTCATGGGGCTTATGATTCATGGAACTCATTCTGAAAACTCAGTGAGTTAAAATAATGAAAAATTAGTAACTTAACTTATTTATTCAAATAGTGAGTAATGTCATATGGGTCTTTTATACTCTCTTGGTTTATTTTCTCATGTGTAAAATGGAAGTGATCGTGTGACCTTAATTAGCTCACAGAGTTCTTCTAAGAACTCAGTGATACACATTTGTGAAAGTGTTTTGTGAAATGAAAAGTATCGTTAGAATTCATTGGGAAACTTATGAGTTACATGCAAGTCTGGATACTAAAGAGTGAGCATGGGACAATTTTTTTTATCTTTGCTTAGACTTTGCATAGACTGACTTAAAAATGTGATTTTAAAAATGGGACTTAAAAAAATCTGGTCTGCTTAGTTTACCAGGGATTATCTTAACACCATGTAATAATTAGCTAAAAATTATCTTTCTAAAATTAAAGTTCTTCCTAAAATTATCTACTAACATACTGATTTAGCTAAATATTATAGCCCTAGATAATTTTCAATTAATGCTGTGAAAGGGAACTAGGAAGTGGTGGCTCATGGTTAAGGAGATGCTTGAGTCCATGAGTCAATAGGCTAGGAAGAACTGAAACCTGAGTTGCTAATAATGGTTATTGAACTGTCTCATTCATTAGATTATCCCAGAAGTCTCCAAAAATGAAAAAGAGAAGTTAAAAAAAGTCACTTGTCTCAGTAAATATAAACATAAACAACCTGAATTCACCAAGGTACATAAAGTGTAAAGTTAGAAATCAACTAACTATAAGCAATAACAAAAAATAAGACTACATGGACACTAGAACAGCATGCTGCTTAATAACCATTAGGGAAAAGAGAAAAATCAAAGCATGAATGTCTTGGGGTGAATAAAGATGATGATTCAAGCTACTGAATCTTTGGATGCAGCAAAAATGTTTCTTAATGGGGAAGATAATTGCATTACAGGTCCACATTAAGAAGCAGGAAAAATTTCAAATAAACAATCTAAAATTGTACCTAAAATTACTTGAAAATTAGGAAGGGAACAAGACCCAAAGTTAGTGGAAAGAAGGAAATAATAAAAATCAGAGCAGAAATAAATGAAAATAAAAGTCAAAAAGGCTATGATAAATAATCAGTGCAACTAAGAATTAGTTATTTGAGAAGATAAACAAAATAGATCAATCTTTAGTGTGGCTAAAAAAAAGGAAGAGAAAAAACATTAATACATATAATCACAAATAAAAAAATTACCATAGACAACACAGAATACAATTGATCATAAGACATGATTATGAACAATTGTGTGCCAATTTTCTTTTGCTATTTTACAAGGTACAGGTACTTTTAAAAATAGTCATGTATTATTATATTTTCCCCTTCACCAAACCACCCATGCCCAAAACCATGTTCTCCTTTCTCTTCCCCTCTACTTTTTCTCCTATTACCTCTCATAACCATTATCTTCTTTTTTTGCTGAGTTTAAATTTTTATTTCTTCTGTTTGATTAAAATTGATTTTTGAGTATTTATATTCTGTAGATGAGTGGAACCATCTAAGATTAGATGACTGGAATTTTTTTACCTACTTTGTTAGTTTACAATTTTTTTTCCTGATTCCAGACTATCCGCATTTAGGGTGATTATTTTCAGTCATTTTGGTTTTCATATTTGCTTGTTTTATTTTTCTATTGTTCCTTTTGTTTATCCCTACTCTTTTTACATGGCTTTCCTTAGAAATTCTATCAATTCCTTTGCTTTTGTGTGGGTGTCTATTCTAGACTTTTGGTTAGTGTTTATCATATGGAAGTTTTACTTGCTTTCCTATCTTAGATCCTTTTTGTGCTGATATCTGCTCTCTATTTGATTATACTGATTCTACACATTTTCCCTTCCTCCTTAGTACTGACGTTATCTCATAGTTTTCTTCTTCTTGCTATTGGTGTTATATTGCTCTTATCATTGTTAAGGAGTTTATGCTTCACTTTTTCTTTCCTTGTAGAAGAACTTTTAAGACTGCTTGAAAAGCAGGTCCAGTGGTGGCAAACTCCATTAGCTTTTCTTTATTTGAGGAAACCTTTATTAGCCCTTCATACTTAATTGATATTTTGTAGAACAGAGAATTCTTTAGGGTTGTAAATATTTCTTTCTATGCTTCTTGACTGGAGAGTATGGACTGAAGTTCAGGGAAATTCTGATTTGGGGGTCCTTATAAGTTATTATTTTTCTCCTTGTTCCCTGCAATTCTTTTTCTTTGATTTTTGATAGTTGTAGTGATATCTGGTATAGTTCTTTTTTGTACCTAATCATTTAGGTGTTCTCTTTACTTGCTAGACATCGGTATTAAATTCATTCTGTATATTTGGGAATTTCTCATGGATTATTTTTTTAGTAGGATTTTTAGTCCTACTTCTAGTAGGTTTGCTCTAAATAAATCTGATATTTCTTGTAGTTTCCTTATTTTTCCTTTGTCTGGATGCTCTCTCTCTCTCTTGAAATGTATTTATTGAATTCTCCACAGCTAAAATTCTTTCATGTTTTTGATTCAATTTAAAGTCTTAAGTTTGTCTGCATTTCATTCAGAATCTCTTTTTGTGATCTTTTTTATATATTCAATCTCTTTAGTGAAGGTCCTGAATCTCCTTTCTGAGCTCTTGCATCTCTCTATCTGCCTTTGACTGACCTTCCAGTATCTCATTTAAAATTTTTAATGTTGTTGTCTTGAGATGGTTGTCAGTTTCTCTATTTCTGTCTCCTTTGTATTTGTCACAGACTTTAGTCCTTCTCATTTTGCTTTTTCATCTTGTGTTCATATGTTCCTTGTTTCCTAAGCATACATATTCCCTTGTTTACAGCTATTGATGGGTGTGTATGTGGTTGGGGCACTGTGAATTTATCTTTGTCCTCTTCTTAGCTTACTTTTGTGTGAGGTAGAGGTAGGAGGGGGATCAGGGCTTTAATACTCACCTCTCTCTCTTATTGTGTTGGGCAGTAAGCTGTTCTATGCTTAGGTTGTCTTCACTTCCCTCCCTACCTCTCTGTTGTTTCTTCTTAGGGGCTGGGGGTCATGATCTATGAAACTTGGTCCTCTCAGCTGGAAGGGCAGTGCCTGGATCTCCAGAATTACACTCTGGGAATACTTGTACTTGGACGAAAAGTGGCACTATGTGTGTAGCAGGGACATATATGTCTACTTATCACTATGGCTGCCCTACGATGGTCACGACTGCTGTGTCACAGCTGCTGCTTTTGCAGGGCTGAAAATTATGTGTACCTTTGGTTTGCCATGCCAGAGGATTTGTGAGTTTGTTCTAAAGTCCTTCTTTTTGCTGCTGGGAATTTATAGAGTCTAACCTGGCTTGGTCCAGTCAGTCTTTTATCTCTTCTGGCAGGAAAGAGGGAAGGGAGCTTTCAGTTATCAAGCCACTTCTGTTGTAGGGTCTTCAATTTCCCAGATAAATCTGCTGAACTTCCACTGCCCTGGGTTGAGCCCAGGTGCACTCTAGTGTCAGGGAAATTCCTCCAGGAATTTCACAGTGTCCTGGATTTTCTTCATCCTGGCTTTGAAAATCAATCCCCAGCCCAGAAACACTTCCCCTCATCTCGTTCCTCTTCTTTCTTCTCAGTGGCCACCAACCTTAGTTCTTGAACTCCCTGTAGATGTCTTTAGGTTATATCGCTGGTTCAAACTGTCTCAATTTCCCTAGGGGCTTATTCCAGCCTTTTTACATAGTTGTTTTAGAGAGAGAGTAGATGATTCCAACCTCTTTATTCTTCCATATTGTGTATGTACCAAGTAATGTGATAAGACCTTGAAGAAGTGGATAAATTTCTAGATCAATATAGTCTACCGAGACTAAGCCAGGAAGAAACAGATGACTTGAGCAAATTGCTCACAAGCATGAAAATTGAAAAATTAATTTAAAAAAATCTTCCCCCCAAAACAAAAGCCTGGAACCACAGAGTTTTACAAATGAGTATTATCAAACTTTTAGAGAAGAATTAATGCCAATATCAAAGCCGGGCACCTGTACGCTTCAGCCTATAAAACGGCTGTGGTAGGGATCGCAGCTCGAGTCCCTCTCAGGGCAATACATTGAGACCTGGTCTCAAAAAATAGCTGGGCATGGTGGTGCATGCCTGCAATCCCAGCTACCTAGGAAACTGAGGCTGGGGATTACTTGAGTCCATGGTGCCCCAGGCAATGTGAGTCTGCGGTTCCACGGGCAAAAATAGCGAAACCTAGTCTCAAAAAAAAGGAATTAATGCCAATATCATGCAAATGTTTTAAAAAATATAAAAAGAAGAAATGGTACCTATTACATTTTATGATCCCAACTTTAAGCCGATACTGAAGCGACAGATGTAGTACAAGAAAAGTAAAGTACAGAACAATTCTCTGATGAACATTGATGCCAAAATCTTTGATAAACTATTAGAAAATTGAATTTAATTGTATATCACAGGTATTAAACACCATGATCAAGTGAATTTATACTGGAGAAGCATACCAGAAAAGCAGAGAAGCATACAATCAATGTAATATATCATATCAACAAAAGTAAAGATAAGTCATATGATATCAATATATGAATAAATGAAAACACTTGATAAGATTTAGCACCCATATGATAAAAACCAAATAAGTTGGGAGTAAAAAGTCATTATAAAAAGTCAATATATTACAGACCAACAGCCAGTATAATTTTTACAGGTGAAAATCTGTAAGTTTTCCCTGTAAGATCAGGAAAAAGACAAGGATACACATTATCACTACTTCTTTTTAAATTAGAGTTTTAGCTAGAGCTATCAGACAAAAAGATAATTAAATGGAATCCAAGTCAGAAAAGGAATATTCTTATTATTCTTGGCAGACAATATATTACATAGAAAGACTTCTAAGACTCCATCAAAAAGTTATTAGTAACAATAAAATTCAGCAAAGTGTGAGGTAATAAAATCAATATACAAAAATCTATAGCCTTTTTATATACAAATATTGAGTAAGGAGCAAAAGAAATTAAGAAAATAACTGCATTTACTTATAATTGCTTGAAAAAGAATCAAATCCCGTGGAATTAACCTGAGAGGCTAAATGCCTATACTACAAGAAATAAAAGATATTATTAAAGGGCTTAAATAGTAACATAAGGAGTTTGATGAATGTCCCATTCTCATGGATGGGGAGTATCAATATAATCAAAATGAGTATCCTGCCTAAATTTAACACAATCTCTATCAAAACACCAGCAATATTTTCAAAAACACTGAATAAAAATTCTGAAATTTATGTAGAATGGCAAAAGTAAACCTGAGAAGAGGAGAGAAATGGAGGTCTCATCTTACCTGTATTCAAACTTTACTATAAAGCACAATATTAAAAATAATATGGTATTGGCACTTAAATAGATACATGGGTCAAAGGGATAGAGTCGAAAATCCAAACTAAATCTACAGAGAAGCTAGTACCCAATCTATGATAAAGCACTCATGACCATGAAGTGGGGAAAGAATAATCTCTTAATAAATGGTACTTGGAAAATTGAAAAGCCACATATAAAAAAATGAAATTGAATGACTCACTAAACTATACACAGAAATTAACTCCAAATGAATTAAAGATTTAGATATAAGAACTGTAATAATAAAATACATAGAAAAAATGTTACCAATATGATCCACAATATAAACAATGACTTTTTTTTTATTTACCCATATGGGAAGGAAATTAAAACAAAAATAAACAATTGGGATTACCTCAAGTTAAAATGTTTTTATACAATGAAAAAATGAAAAAACAGCCTATTGAATGGAAAAAAATAGTTACACAATATATTAAAGTATTAACATCCAAGGCACATAAAATAATCATTTAATTTATTAAATAAGATTAATAAGCAGGCAACAGCAGTGAATAGACAGTTCACCAAGGAGGATATCCAGAAAGCCAAAACACACATGAAAAAATGTTCATCTTTGCTTCTAATAAGAGACATGCAGGTTAAAACTACAATGAGATACTATTTCACATCTATGAGTATGGCACATGAAAAAGACTCCAACAAGTGTTGGAGAAGATGTGAAGGAAAAAGAATGCTATTATGTTTTTGGTGGGAAAATAAACTGGTGCAACAATATCAAAAGCTATGTGAATTTACCTTAAGAAACTGAAAAAAGCCGGGCATGGTGGCGCATGCCTGTAGGTAGCAGCCTAGGAAGCCAGGGCTGAGGTCAGGGATCATGGTTCAAGTTCTACTGAAGGCATGTAGCGAGACCTAGTCCCCCCCAAAAAACTGGGCATGGTGGCATGCACATGTAATCCCAGCTACCTGGGAAGCTGAAGCTGGGGATTGCTTGAGTCTGTGGTACCCCGGGCAACGTGAGCCTGCGGTTCCACGGGCAAAAGTAGTGAGACCTAGTCTCAAAAAACAAAACAAAACAAACTGAAAATGGAAATACTGTATGCTCTAGCTAAAGCATCTAGCTAAAGAATATAAATCATCAACACAAAACCCATATGTTCCACAATGTTCATAGCAAAATTATATAGGACATGGAAGGACAGGGAAGAGTATAGTCATCTATCAGTGGACAATTGGATAAAGAAGATGTGATATAGTCCCAAGATTGAGCACTATTCAGTCATAAGAATGAATGAAATGCAGCTATTATAAATAAAATGGGAGGAATTTGAGACAATTATGTGTAGTAAAGAAAGTCAGACTAAAAACAAATATTGAACATAATAGGAAATTCCATAATGTAAAACATTAAAAAAAAAACAAAACAACAACAAACAGAGAAAGCCAGATGTGGTGGCATGTGCCTGTAAGGGATCAAGAGATCACTTGAGTCCATGGTTTTGGGACTACCCCAGGCAACATAGTCTCTAAAAAAATTAAAAACAAACAGCTGGGCATGGTGGTACATGCCTGTAAGCATTAGCCTATGGAGTGCGTCAGCCTGGGGATAGCAGTTCGAGTTCCACCTGGGGCAACATACCGAGACCTAGTTCAAAAAAAAAAGAAAAAAAAAAAAGAAAAACTGGTCATGGTGGCATGCACATGTAATCCAGCTACCTGAGAAGCTGATACTGGGGATTGCTTGAGTCTGTGGTACCCCAGGCAATGTGAACCTATGGCTCCATGGGCAAAAATAGTGAGATCTGGTCTCAAAAAAACAAAACTGACATCAAGTAAACATCCTGAGTGCTCTGAGGGAAGGGAAAAGAAAAGGGACAAGGGCATAGAATGGATGGTAGTGGTGCTAAAAATAAATAAATTAGTACAGATAATAGTCTTTTTTTAAAAAGAGACTAGGTCTTGCTATATTGCTGGGGGAACCAAAGACTCACCCTCAGCCTCCCAGGTAGTTGGGATTACAGGCATGTGCCACCATGTCCAGCTATTTTTGAGACTAGGTCTCACTATGTTGCCCTGGGCGGGTCTCAAACCCACGGACTCAAGTGATTTCCAGTCTCAGCCTCACTTCCTAGGCTGGGATTAAAGGGGTGCGCCACTGAGCCCGACCCAGATAACAGTCTTTGACCACAATAGAATCAAAGTACAAATAGACAAATAGAGAAAACAAACATTTCCCACCCCCTATTGTTGAAAAACAAAACATCTTTAACAACTTAGGTGTAAAAGAAAATCTCAATGGAAATTGAAGAACATAGAAAAAAAGTAATTATCAAAATATTACATGTCAAAATTAATGGAAAATAGTTAAAGTGGGGACTAGAGGCAAATTCATAGCCCTAAGTACATATATTAATAATTAAGAAAGAAAATAAATGAATTAAGTTTCCAACCCATGAATGAGAAAAAAAAATGTAAACCCAAGTATAGTAGAAGAAAGGATATAATAAAATGAAGTGGAAATTATTAAAACAGGGTGGAAGGAAGCCCTGAGTTTAGTGGCCACATGGATTTCTAGGCCCAGGGCTGCACGCGCCTCCACCAGACAAGGTGGGCTGAGTTTGTGTCCGGAATTTCAGCCCATGCAGGCTTGGGTCCCAGATAAGAGCGCCAGGGCTTGGGGTGGCAGGCATCCCACGCTCAACCGTCTGGCTCACACGGGAGGTGGGGAGAGCCCTGCTTGGGTGCAGGCGGGGGAGAGGGGTGGCGGGGGGCGGTTGCACGACAGTTAACCTCCTTTCTGGACTACTCCCACTCCAACCAGTCCTCGTCAGGAACAAGAACTTGGTAAGTGATCCAACAGAAGAAGTAGATGAAGAGAGAGACTTGAGCAAGAGCCCTGGAGACACATACCCCCTGGGTAGGACCCAGAAAGACCTTGGAGCCAACTATGGAACACAGGACAGTGGGACCAACCATGGAGGCGACAGTTGGGATTGCTCCAACACCATCATCCTAGGGGAGGTCTAGGAGCCAGAACTATGACCCAAAGAAGCCTCGAACCAAAGTGTGGTGCACTCCCCTCTGGACAGAAGGAGGAGGGCCAAAGAAATATGGCAGCAGTCTGACAGCTAAGCAGCTAAGCAGGTCCATGAACAAGGAGGCCAACCAGACCAACCTTCAATCGACATATCTCCCTCCAGGGAATTTTTTTCCAACCAACGACAGTGTGGAAGAAACATACAGAACGGAGGGACTGGTACTATTGGACTCCAAAGGAGCTTTGACGGACTGCCTGGTGCAAGCTAAGACAGGAAATATGAGAAGCACGGTCTACCATGGCCCTGGAACACTGAACCTCACCCAGGGAAAGGATTGCTCCAGAGGGAAAAAAAGGACTTATGGATTAAACCTGGACCAACAAATAGTAAAGAGAAAGGAGAGGGAGTGACCAGAGAGGGGGCTGGGAGGGTTGGGAGGTATCTCCAAGGAGACCAACAAGCATACAGAAAGGAACAATAATGTATGATCTGAAAGAAAATAATTAAAAAAAAGAAATTATTAAAGCAAAGTAGGAAATAGTAGGACAAACATAAATCACGGGTTTTTTTTAAATAAAAATGAAACCGATGGGCGATCTGCGCCTGCCCTGATAGGCAGGCACCCGCAGCTGTTGGCGAACCTAGACCAGCAGCTGCACTCACTCAGCAACCATACAGCACCCACTGGGTCCCTCTGCCATCGACCTGGCTGGTAAGAGGGACGCAGAGGCCGGCCTGGACCCCCAGACCTGACCAGCGCGGGGGCAAGACTGGATCCATCCTTGATCCAGGAATGGGGAGGGGTAGGATGACACTCTTGCTGCTTCACCCTTAGCTCACAGGACTTAGCTCACAGGACTAATAACATAAATGTGTATACAGCGACATAGAACAGATGAGGAGCCAGAAAAGAGCCTGTGCATGCACGTGTGTGGGACACAGAACAAGGATCATTCAGAAAGATAGTAGACACTGGAATGGAGAAACAACTGTGGTAAAGACCTATCAGACCTTCATCTATAGCTTCACTGGAAGCTGAGGAATCAAAACCCCATGTGGAACTTGCCACCCCAGGAAACAAGGCTCCATCCCCAAGCCTTGGGAGAGGAGACCTGCAGTCAGGGCATTGGCTCCACAGCAAATCTACAAACGGATGGAGAGATGACCTGCTACGTTCATCATCAGATGCCTGCCCCCATTGAAAAACCTCCTCACTGACAATGGCTAGGAGAAAGGATCCCCAAAGCCAGAGGTCAGAATGGGGTGCAGAGATAGCGGAATGGCAAGGAGATCGTACTGGAGCCAGCAACTAGAAGACACCGATAGACCCCAAATGAACATGAACTGGCTGCCCAATACAAAGCTATGAACTACAAACCATTAAGCACAATGTGCCATGGCCCTGGAACACAGTCCCTCATCCGACAAATGGACACAGCCACAGAAAAAGAGACCAAAGGACCAATGAACCCAATATAAACCAAAAAAGAACAATGAGAGTGGAGACTGAGAGACTGAGCGAATACAAGGGGGCAGGGGGTGGAGGAGGGAAGGAATGGCAGTAACCATTTACCTTACTTACTTATGTAAGAATTTATAAGAATTTAGAAATAAAATTAAAAATTAAAAAAATGAAACAGATGCATTAATCAACACATTTATTAATCTAATCATGAAAAAGGAGAAATTTTAATATATGAATCAAAACTAAAAAGAGGCAGTTAACCGCAGAGGAAATTTAAAGAATCATGTTAGACTAGTTTGCTCAAATAAACTGGAACCAAATAAACTTTATCCAAATAAATTTGAACATCTGATTGTCATTAATATTTTTTGTACAAAAATGTAATTTTTCCAAAAAAAGAATTCCTGTTACACAAAAATGCAGCGTGGGTCACTAATCACTCGCAACTAGGGTGAAATGAGAGAGATGATACACTTTCCTCAGGCATAATCTGAGATCCTTTAGAGATGATAGTGAAATACTCATTGTTTCCTTAGCATGGTTCTGATGGCTTGCTGTTGATGTATTTATTGATCATTATAAGTTTGTAATAATCAGTGATAATCTGTTTCCCTCTCCCAACCACACACACACACACACACACACACACACACACACACACACACACACACACACCACTATTTCCTGAATGTGTTTGTGGCATGTAAAAAGTAGAAGAGCAAAAGTAGAAGAGTAGAAGAGTAAAGTAGAAGAGTCGCAACACTATGATACTGTACAAAGTCCTCCCCCACCCCAATCCCATCCCAGGAGGGATAAACAGATTGATTTTTGAAAAGGAATCTGAGCTAAGTATAAATTCACTCTGTATTTCTTCAGTGCCCCTTTCTCTTATTTCTATCCCTTCCAAAGGTTGCTAAGCAACCAGGTAGAAAAATGGCCAAAACCCTTGTAAAGAGAAGACAGGCTTACAATGTCAGAAAAATAAATGTGGATTTGCTCACTTGGGCTTGCTTACAAGCTGCCAGGACTTGTGACATACCCATTCAGAAGCAATGATTGCAATTGATCTGAGGTAGGTGAAAACAATTGTCCATTATCGGCCCACTGGAGCCATGACTCAGCCACCCAGGTGTGAGAAGGGGTGCAATTCTGGTACTTTTTAACCTTGAAAAGGGACAAACGTTCAGTAGTTCCTGCCATGACCAGTCTCTGCCTGTGACTATATGATTCCGTTCTTGAGTTATGGAGTTTCTGTGAAAGCTCTTCAGAACTCTCCGTTAACGTCCAGTCTTAGGAACTGCTGCTATGTCTCCCCCTGCCATTTAATATAGCCGCTTGATTTTAATATGGATCTGTTACTTACGCTTCTATGGACATTGGCATGTTGTTGTTTCTGGTGGTTCAGGCTCAGATTGCTCCAACGAACAGTACAGGCTTCCTACCTGGTTTGTGCGCCAGGATCTGCTCATGGTGACAGGTGTTGATTTTCAACTGCTAATTTCCCCCATTAGAGACAATGTGGTAGAATCTGATGACACAATCTGTTCATGTGAGGTCTGCTCCGGTTTTTCCTGTCTAGAATGTATTGCTAACTTTATTGAAACAATAATAGAAGGAATATATATGCAATCTGCCCTTTAAATGGTTTTGCTTTGTGAGGGGAAAACAATCCATAGCAGTCAATTTCTTTTTGTCTATTATAAATTTATTAACAGCGTGCTGTAATTAGGTGCAGGGTTTGCCTTAGAGGACAAATGGTGCTTCTTGAACTGTGACGTTAGTCTGATTGTGGTAAAATGACCCATTTGGTTTTACCAGCTGTGCCTTTGGAGAGAGTCGAATGACAGAAAATGCATAAAACTCAACAGATGAAAACATTCCCAGCTCATACTGTCTATTACTGATCATTTTGTATCGCAAACAAATGCCCTTTGGATTTTTTCACTGAAGTGCTGGTGATCTAAAGAAGGCTGGAAGAGTATCAGAAAGGCACCTGATTTGTCAAGTGGAGGTCATATTCCCCTCCTTATTATGACATAAATTGCTAAGGTGGTATCTAAAGATAGTGTGGTGTCTTATTAAGAGGAATTTCCAAGTGGGGGAAGCAGGATGGCTGTAATCATGCATTCAGCCTCCCTGAATCTAAAACTGGGCCACAATATGACCTGCTTCTGAGCTTCCCTAAGCCTTGGTTTCTTCACCTTTATAACAGAACTGTTAAGCCTGACTGGAGAAGTGTAAGTGATTACATGAGTGAGTTCTTAGCACAGTGCTACACTAAATAAACCTTCAAGAAATTAAGAATTAAGACCTCAGAAATCATATTAGGTTGTAGAAAAATGTTCTGATTTAAGGGAATGTCTTGGGTCCTTGACCGATCTTGAGAGAACAGGTTGAAGAGCCCCTGTCAGTTTATGACAGCCTTCCTACCTAGCACTCATGACTGGAAAAGGCCATCTAGAAGACAAAGGAGTTCTTTTGTGACTGTGGGCCTGCAAAGAATTTTTAACCACATTAGCTTTTGTTGTTTATCTCTTTTTCATTGTTGGAGGAGTACATAGGAGAAATCTTAGAGGCAGAGAGATAGAGAGAGTAAAAGGATGTGTCAGGCCACCTGCCAAAATTTTCACTTTTTAGCTCACACAGAGATGGTGCTACAGGAATGGAAAACCACAAAGAGACTAAGTCTAGGTGGTGGTGGGGGAGCTGTCTCCTCACTAGTGCTTGTTTTGGGTCTCCTTTTCCACGTTTTATTCTTGTTAGCCATTTATTCCAAGTAAAGTTCTGACTAATAAAGGTTTACAATAGCATGATTTCCAGAACATTCCCATTCCAATAAGGAACTTGTGGGATGAGTCTTAATGAGGAAATTTCTTGCACTATGACAAAACAGAGTTCTGAAGCAGGGAAAGAAGTTTTCATTTTCTCTTCATTACTTTTCACATATATTCAGCAAATGCTCAGAGGAGAGTGGACTCATTGAGTGGATGGCTGGAAGTTGCCTATTACAAGTCTGAAACTGAAAATTTCTTAAATTTTGATATTTAATCTTTGAAAAAAATTGCATTGTAACACTCTTAGCCTTGCTCTGTCTCCACGTTCACCTCTTTTTGGGACCAGTTTTGATTTATTGCCTTTCAGCTCTGAATCTGCCCTTCTTTCCCTTGTTTTGTGGTAACTGTGGTGTTCTCTGTTGGAAGACATTTCCTCTTTGGTATGTGGCAGGCATTAAGCTTTGTCGGTAGAGGGCACTGGAAGGCCACTGCAGGACAACTTCACCATCCCAAGCCTGACATGTTCTTTCCAATGAGGCTTGCATCTTAGCCTTAAATCTAAAGGAAGGATTTTTCCAAATCTGTTTCTTCCTTTTCTGTCATGAGGTAATGACTGCTTTCAGTATCTTCTTTTCCTATATCTACTCTTTTCTTCATTCCCTATTATAAATCAGTAACTCTTTATATTAAATTTTCCCTGCTCAAATTACTAGGGTGGTTTCTCTTTTGATTGGACACAAACTAATAGACTCTGGAGGATCAAAAGTGATTTACATGAATAATAAATTTTGGGAGGCACTTGATGTGCATATCCTGGTTCTTCCATTCTTTCATCTTTTGTGAAGTAGCTTGCCCTGGGTGATTGTGGTTGACCACTCAGCCTGCAATTCCTACAAGGACTCTGTCCAGTGGAGGGCCTGCAGCATTCAGCTCTGGGCTCAAGATCAGCTAGATGAACCTTGTCTAATTCTTTTAGTTTTAGAAAGTCTGCACAGAGGATTGCCACATTCTCCAAGATCAACGTTATCAGTAGTAGAAATATTATTTTAGCCTCAATGCTAGTTACTTTACCTTGTTCCTCAATTTATTCAGAGCCCAGGCAAGGAAAATCCTGTATTTTATTGTCTCTGTTTTATTATCTGTGCTTTATTATCCCACTTCCATTGATTTTCATGTAAAATAAATTAAAATAATTTGCCACCTGAAAAATGAACATTTCAAGACAACCAGCAAATTTGACTTCCTTTTTACCATAGCTGAAGTTTTTTATTTTTCACTTAAAATATAGCACAATTGGGAAATGATTCTGAATCTCTGAAATGTTTAAATGCACCATAATGATCAAAGAGTATAATTCCATGGAATCCACATGAACAGTCTAGAATTTGATGATGGAAAACATTTAGAAAACATGTTCTATTTGAAACACATCTCTTTAAAATCATGTCTTTAAAAAAAACATTCATTTAATACAATGTGTACAGAAGGAACAGACTTGTAGCTTCTACTCTGTGTGTGAAGGGCCACTGAAGAAAAGGGTCATAAACCAGTCCTTGGGCAAGGTCTGCTTCCCTGACACATTGGATATTAACATTTGGATTTGATGGTGTAGCTGAGTTCTTTTAGAATGAGAAAATTAAAGAACCAATGTCAGCAAATGACCACATTGGTTCAGATGGTGGCCACACACCACTTGTCCCTTCCATCATCTCTATTGACATAGCACCTGCTATTATCCTTGACTTTACCCTGCACTCTGTATGCATGACTGAATTACTTATGAGTCCTGTGTGGTTGCATGAAGAGTACATATTGGAAGGAAAGTTACTCAATATGCTTAGAGAGAAGGAGAAAATGTGATCATGTCTTTGTGAACATTTAAGTGTTGCAGTAGTGGCCAGGATGAATAATCTCAATGACATGCACCACCTCAAGCACAGGTCTAGGGTAATAACCTGCCATGGTGAACATAATGTAATTTTAATATTCTGAGGTGACCCTAGAAATAGATATATGCTAGAATGAAAAGTCAGAGGAAATGAACATGTCGTCACTGACTATCAACAATTAAGAATGAGTCAATTAAAAGCCATGCGATTTGATAACTTTACATTTCAGTAATTACAGTTTAACATTATTGTTTAAGGATCAAATAAACAGAATCAAATAAAGGTGTTATGATCAGAACCAAAGAAGCAAACACACAAGTTTGAATTTAGTACATGATTTTTAAAAAAAAACATCTTTTAGTAATTTCTGTCATTATCATGGAATAAACTATCATAGTATTAATTATAAAACCTTTTTTAGACAATGGTGATATAAGATTGAGATGTGACGTAGGTTTGTTTTCTCTTTGTTAGGGTGTTCAAGAACATTCCCTCCCAATAGGTACCTTGGCAGGTTGAATATTTCAAACTAAAGGAATCTTGAAAATGGCATGGACAGGGAAGACTTTTGATTTTTCCATAAATCAGGTTATAAAACTCTCTGAAGAGAGGCCCTCCTTCCTATATCTGGAGGGAAAGATCATCCTTATTTTTGAAGAGAAGAAAACATCCCTTGCTAAGTTTCCCTACTTTATGACTCTTAGTTTGGCACTCTTTTTCCTATCACATCCTTCATAGACTTTCTACTTTTCATTAGGTGTAGCATAAAAACATTTAGCTTTAATCATGTCTTTGAATCTTCATTCCCTTATGAAGATTCCTGTGTTGTACAGAAAATATTAAATAACTTGCGTTCTTTTCCCTTGTCATATGTAACCTGTTTATGTTACAAGGGTCCCAGTTAAGAACTTAAAAGGTAGAAGACAGAGCTATTTTCCATCCCTACATCTGTTTTCTTTCATATACCTCCCATGTAGTGTCCTTGCCTCCTTTTTCCTGCTTCAAAGTATCAGCTCTGATTGGGAGCTGTCTTTATGGTGAATTTAGCATTTAATATGTGTGTTTTTCCAACCTGGACCTGTGTTTCACATACTGAGTATGCAGAGTATACCACTGTCATTCTGATTTTTGTGTCATTTCATATCGTCGTTTTCTGATTTTAAATATTTTCAGCTATTTAATTCAAATAATTCCTCTCCAACAGAATTACAGCATATGTATATATTGAATGACTCTCAGTCTGTGCCCCACATGTCAAGGAAATTACCCAGAGATACCTGCTGTTGGAAGCAGGTAACAGAATCTTGCAAGTTGCAGAGAGAACCCAGCAGCGGGCTCTAAAGCCTGACCCCAATGAAGTGAAACAAGTCAAGGTTACCATTCAGAGTATGTCCTGGATTAGTGGCTGGGGAGATGCACTTCACAACCCTGCAGGGCTGCTGGGGATTGTGTTCTCTGCTCCATAGTTGCTTGTGGGGCTACCTTGAGAAGATGAGGCTATGAGTGCCTGCTTACTCTACATTTAAGTTACCTGCCAGAACCCTAAGTGTTGCCAATAAGAGGTGTTTGTCACTTAAGAAACTTTTTAAAAGTTAGAAATCACATCACACAATTAGCATATGTCAGTGACTTCTATCTTCTTTTTAATAGTGAAAAAACTAGCAACAGACTAAAAATATTAGAGGGAAATGACTGAACAAGCTATAGTTTGCCTCCTGCATTGTGAAATACTACTTAAGTATGAAGTTGATACAGGTGATCTTTAAGTCATCTTACAGAATGGAAAAACTAATTACCAGGACACTTATATACATAGTGTATAATCCCACATCTACTGTCCCCAGCTATGAGTAAATTATAAAATTTCCATTGTATTTATCATATATTTATAGTACAGTAAATATATATATATGTACGGTAAATATTTTTAGATGCATCTAAAAAGATCCACTCTACTGATATGGGGAAGAGTTAGATTAAAGATGTTAATGATGAAGAATTTTGCTTTTTTGTTCACTCTATTCCCATGTAGGATGTTTTTATATTAAGATGTATTACAAATTAATATAAAAATACCAGAGTTCATTTTGAACAGATAATACGTGAACTTAACAAGAAAAATGACTTAGACTGGGGCTAGCTGGTGGTACTGAGGACCAGACGCAAGGCACACCTATTCAATTTCATTAGTGTATCTGTCAGTCAGGGTCAAGTGGTGGCTCTGCTGCTGAGCTTAATACTCTCACAATATTTAAATATACTCAAATACGTTGGTTTATTGTTTTTATGAGTAAAGAAATGGAATATCTTTTAAACTTATAAATAAATGATTATTTATCGTCATTAGAATTCACTTTTTATACCTTCCTCTCTATATTCTCCTTCTTTTTCCTTAACACCCTCCTCCCCTTCACAGCTGGTTTCTGTCCCCTTCTTAGAACCTGCTTCAAAATTCACAACTTCCAGGGAGCCTGTCTTAATTAACTCAGTCTCATTGAGAAATCTTTCCTCAGCCTCTCCTTGGTGAATGTGCTTTAATGTTTGAGGACTTCATTTTGCACCTCCTGGAGGTGTTGCTTACTAATTGGTTTTCTGTCATTTTTTGCATTTATGTTCTCCTAATTTAAGTTCCAAAGTAATAAACTCTTCATGAGATGAAATGCACCAAACAGTGAAGCATATGGAAACTGGAGACAAAAATATTTGAGCCTAAAACCTGACTCTCCCACTTTTTGTTGTATATTTTTAAGAAAATGTCTTCTTTTAAGCAGCAATTTCCCCACCTGTGGAACTGGTATAATTCTGATTTCATAGGGTTGTTGTGGTATTCAGTTGACCTTCATGAGACGCACTTGGCATGAAGCTTAGTGATAATAAAAACTGATATATAGTAGTTATGAGTATCGATCTCCTGTTTTCAAAACACTATGCATATGCATAAAATGGTTCTGACATCGGACAACATCTATAGTCATAGGTTTTTTTGTTTGTTTGTTTGTTTGTTTTGGTCAGATATATTCAGGGACATGGGAACATTTAGGTTTCAAAAGTAGAAGAATGAGGTTTACATTGACAAATTCATCTCAAATCACTACCTAAGGGAATACCTTTGTTCCTAGAACCCTGCTTGCTGTGAATGATTTAGTTAGAGTTTGCTCACATGCAAAGTAGCTATTCCATATTTGTCTTAATTTATGCTATTTTACAGCCAAGTCATATTTTGTTCTGGCATCATTTCTTGGCTTACTTACCATATATATTTGTGGACATTCATTCAGGTGGTCATTCATTCAACAAAAATATACTGAGTGCTGCTTTGCTGGGTACTAAAGATACATGGGACACTTGGATAGGAACTGGCCAACTGGCCAAATTAGGGAGAACTCTGTAAACCAAAGGTATAGCATGGGGTGTCCACACCTCACGGTACAGCATGTGCAAAGAACCTGAAGTATGAATGAACAGAATCTGCTTTAGGAACATTAAATACAGCAGTGCTACAAGAATTGCATAGTCTAGCTATATAGTATTGGGAGAGAATGGGGAAGCTTTGAAATGACATCGAATAGCTAGGTTAGCAAGGCCATTCGTGCATCACAAAAAGAGACTGAGATTTTATTCTATTGCCATGTAATATTGTTTGAAGTGTAGCCCTACTGAAGAAGTTCAGGCAAGGAAATAACAAGGCCAGGTCACACACGTATGTTAACTAAAAATTCTGGGTGCTGAGTGCAAGGTAGATTAGAGGTGAGGTTAGAAGGAAGTGGAACAGTAAGGTGCCTACTAGAATATTCTTGGTAAGAGATAAGTGACTAAATTAGGATATGAAAAAGGCAACGGGGAGATGAGAAGGAGACTGAGGAAGTAGAGATAATAGGATTTGGTGCTTGATTGATGTATTAATTTTCTACCACTGTCATAACAAATTATCACAAATTTAGTAACTTAAATCAGTGTGAATTTATTATTTCATGGCAATGTAGGTTAGAAATCTGACTGGATTAAAATCAAGGTGTCAGCAAAGCTGTACCCCTTTCTAGAGGTTCTAGGGATAGTTTCCTTGCTCAAAGCAAATTATTAGCGGACTTGACTTCCTTACAATTGTGAAACTGAATATCCCCATTTCCTTGCTGACTATCAACAGAGGCCCATTCCCATCTTTCAGAAGCCACTTGCATTCTTTGGTCCAAGGTTCCCTTTCTCATCTTCAAAGCCAGCAATCATGGGTAGAGTCCCTTTCACACTTCAGACCTTTCCAGTCTGTCTCTTCTTTCTTTTTGTCTCTCTCTAGGCATTAAAGGACTGAAGAATAAATTGAACCCATCCAAATAATCCTAGATAATCCTCCAACTCTAGATTTGTGACCTTAACTAACAAAGTCTGTTTAGCTGTAAAGTTAGTGTATTCACAAGTTCTGGGGATTAGAATGTGGACTTCTTTTGTACAGTGAGGGGATCATTCTACAATTTGAGCTGGAGTTAAGAAGATAGAACTCAAGTCT
Source organism: Uropsilus gracilis (assembly GCA_004024945.1). Taxonomy (NCBI): domain Eukaryota; kingdom Metazoa; phylum Chordata; class Mammalia; order Eulipotyphla; family Talpidae; genus Uropsilus; species Uropsilus gracilis. Next base: position 92,864 of record PVHY01003786.1, read on the forward strand.
CTGACATCAACAGCCAGGTGAATGCAGTTTTAAGTGAGGAAGATAAGTTTTGTTTTAAACATGCCAACCTTAAGATGCCCCTTGAATATACATGCTTTCTAGCTCTGTTTACTGAAAATTCTCTTTTTTCATTGATCATAACTCCTTTGTCAAAGATTAATTGTCAGCGTTTATAGGCATTTATCTCTGAGCATTCAATTCTGTCCCATTGGTCTGAGTTTCTCTTTTTGTTCCAGTATCATACTCTTTCAGTTGTTATTGTCGTGTGATGTTCACATCTATGTGATATTGTTTGAAGTCAGAAAGTATAATGCCTTCATTTTTCTCCTTTTATCTCATGATTGTTTTAGCCTTCAGGACCTTTTGTGGTTTCACATAAATTTGATAGTTGTTCTGTTTCCCTCAAAGAAATCACTGATATTTTCATATGATGTATTGCTTTAAACATTTTAGTGATGTTAATTCCTCCTACCCATGTGTATGGGCTATCTTTCCACTTGTTTGTGTTTTCTTTTATTTCATTCAACAGAGTTTTATAGTTTTCATTGTACAGGTCCTTCACCTTCTTTGTTAATTGTATTTCCAGGTATTTCAGTCTTTGTGCTGTGATCGTTAAGTGGAATTGTATTCTTTATGTCCCTTTCTTCTGATACATTGTTTGCATATAAATGCCACTAATTTTTGTGTTTTATTTCAATAAGTATGTTGGGAAACATTATTAGCCATGGGGAAAAGAGTAAAGCAAACACATATTTAATTCCATACACAAAAATCAAGTCAAAATGGATTAAAAATTTGGACATAGGAACCAAAACAATACAGTATTTGAAAGAAAATTTAGGGACACTACAGGACAATCAACCCCAACAAAAAGTGAAATAAAAGCAAAAAATAAACAAGTGGGACTATATCAAACTTAAAAGCTCTTGTTCCTCAAAACAGGCTATTGCAAAAGCAAATGGCAACCTATAGAATGGGAAAACATATTTGGATTGCATACATCTGACAAGGGTTACCTTCCAAAATTTAGAAAGAAAGAAAGTACTTACACAATAAGAAACAAACAACCCAATTTAAAAATGGGCAAAGGACCTCAATAAACACTTCTCTGAAAAAAGATGTTCAGATGGCATCTAAACATATGAAAAAATGTTTCAGCATCACTTGCTGTAAGAGAAATGCGGATTAAAAACCACATTGTGAAACCCTCTCAACCCTGTGAGAATGGCCCAGAATTAACAAATGTTGGGGAGATTATGGTGAAAAAGGAACTTTTATCTAGTGTTGTTGGCAGTACAAGTTGGTATAACCCCTTTGGGAAATGTTATGGAGATTTCTCAAGAAAATAAAAATGGAAATTCTGTTTGATCCACCAATACCTCTATTAGGTATTTATCCAGATAGTATGAAAACTCTAATATGAAAAGTTTTAGTTATCCCTGTATACATAGCAGTACTGTTTACAACTGCCAAATCAGGGAGCCAACTCAAATGCACTTCAACAACTGAATGGATAGAGAAACTGTGGAGCATCTACTCAATGAAGTATTACACATCTGTGAAGAAAGATGAAATAGTGACATTTAAGACAAAATGGATGGACCCTCTGGTGATTATGTTGAGTGAAATCAGTCAGAAAGTGTGAGAGATTTCAGATCATTTTACTCATCCATGGAATATAAATACCAGAAAACCAATTATAGGCAGACAATAGAAGGGATAAAACTTGAACTCAGCAAAAAGAAGATAATGGTTACAGGAGGGAATAGGCAGAAGGGTGAAGGGGAAGAGAAAGGAAGGCAAATGGAATTTAGGCATGAGTGAATTAATTGAGAGGAAAAAAATAAGATGCCCCTGGGAAATCAAAATGGAATAATCTAGCAAGCGGTTTGTTACAGCACCAGTTAAAAGGCAGAGAAGAAATTGAGCAGGAGATAGAGATTAGGAAGCTATCAGCATATAGTTAGCCCTTAGTGAATGTGCAGAATGGGAGAATAAGGTAAAGCACAGAATCCTGGAATCAGTGGGAGAAGCACTGGTCCTCAAAGGAACTCAAGAATAACCTGCTTGGTCGCTTTCACCGGGTCTCTGTTTTTTATGAAAGCACGTTTTTTCCCTTTCTTTTCTCCTTGACCTCTTTTCTACTCACTTCTGGCTTTGTAGTTTCTGCTTCCTAAAGCTTTAGCTTGTATATTGTGCTCCAGGGCCTCTCCTCTCTGTCTCATCATGGATCTCTCGGTTTTAACTCCATTACTGAAATACCTTATTTTCTTTCTCCCCTGCCCCCACCCCCAGTTCACAGTGAAAAGCCTTCTAAAGCAAATCAGATTGACCCAGTTTGTTATTTGGAATAACACCATGCATAGGTCAGATTAAACTGATTGATTATCTAGGGCCATGTGCCACCTTCATCCTATCAGCTCCTTTCCTATTTTAGGAACTAAAATAAATTCAGTTTTACTGTTCAGCAAATCATTTTGCTCCACAGAAGCTTTGGGGACAGGTTAACTTTATGTCTGTTGCACTTGCTAGGCCCAGGATTATGATGTCAAAAACTGGCATCTTCACCACCCCTCCTTGCTCTTAGCATATAACACTACTGCTGTCTGTGCATGAAAAGATCACCTTTGAGAAATTGAATTTTGGGTCCAAATACCAGGAGTAAGATTCAAGCAAGTAAAACTTAGATCAAAATACATTTTCCTTCACTTTGTAATCTCTTTTTTCTTCATTGCCTGGATATATGTTTGAACATTATGCAAATAAGAGTTGGTTATTCAAAATCCCAGGTTTCCTATGCACTCACATCCATGCATCTTACACTCTTTTGACATCCATAGACATAAGGAAATGATTCCTGCCTGTTTATCGATCACAACTTTTTTTTTTTTTTTTTAATTTTTGGAGACTAGGTCTCGCTATTTTTGCACGTGGAACCGCAGGCTCATGTTGCCTGGGGTACCACAGACTAAAGCAATCCCCAGCCTCAGCTTCCCAGGTAACTGGGGTTACAGGCACACGCCACCACGCCCAGCTATTTTTTTGGGACTAGGTCTCCCTATGTGCCCCTAGTGGGACTCGAACTGCGATCCCTGGCGATCCCTGGCCCCAGCCGTGGCTTCCTAGGCTGCCACCTACAGGCATGAGCCTAGATCACAGCTTTGCACTGACTCTCCCATCACATGGTACCAGAAGCATTCATCTCCTTTTAGAGACAGACCTTGGGCAGGGCTGCAACTTTCATCTTCAGTGTTGAAAGGAGTAAAAAAACTTGTCAGTATTACTATTTGGTGACAGTAGCAGATAGTTACCTCCTGAATGGCAAGAGAAGGAGAATTTATATAACTGTTCCAAACAATATATTGCAAAGTCTTCAAATTCTTTTTGATGTTCATTTATATACAGATAATAATCATCCACAAAGTCTCAATTTACTGAATAAATGTGATGAGTGGATTCCAGGAAAGGTAGGACATCTTCAAGGTCAACTGAACTGCTCTAAAATGAAATTCCTAGATGCCAAGCTCCAAAGATGATGTTTCTATTGTGGAGTTCATGTAAGGTCACCATAGATTATAGGTACTTTAGATAAGAAGTGATCTGCTACTGCTCTCCACTATTCACTGCAACTCAGGTCAGCACACAAGTCATAGCCTTTGCCCATGTTCCTACTGAAACAGAGAGGCAGTGTTCTCTCTGAGCCTTTCCATCTCTTAGTCTACCTGGAAAAAGCCAATCTCATAAGAACTAGTTTAAGTTCATCTTCTTTATAAAGTCTAGATGTCCCCGGATTGGGTAAGTTACCTCTTAATTAAGTTCCCACATATATCTGTGCTCACGTTTCTATTATGTCACTTATCAAGTTGTATTCTAGTCTGAAATATTGACTCAATTAGAATCAGTTGCATATAATAGTGAGTTTAAGAAGATGAGAGCTTATTTTTTAATATTAAGAAAGACTAGGGGAAAGCAGTGTAGAACTGTATAGCAGTGTAGTAGTTCTGAAATGTCATTAGAGGGCCAAGCACGGTGGCATGTGCCTTGAATAGCAGTCTATGGAGTGAGGCCGGGACTAGGAATTACTTGAGTCCTTGGGTTTGGGTTCGAGACCCACCTGGGGCAACATAGTGAGACCTACTCCCAAAAAATAGCTGGGCATGGTGGTGCGCGCCTGTAATCCCAGCTACCTGGGAAACTGATGCTGGGGATTGCTTGAGTCCGTGGTACCCTGGGCAACATGAACCTGTGGTTCCCCAGGAAAAATAGCAAGATTTAGTCTCAAAAAAAAAAAAAAAGGTCATTAGAACCCAGTTTCTTATCATTTTTGCCATACTGAGCTTATGATTTTCATTTTCAAGTTCACATCATGTCCAAAATGGCTGCTCAAGCTATAACCATGTCATCCATGGTATTTTGTCTTTCTTTTAAGAAGACTTTTTGGAAACAACATATAGTCATTTTACTTATATCTTATTGTCCAGAACTCAGTCATATGATCACACCTAGGTATAAGCAACTCAGGTTAGTTTAGTCTTTATACGGTATCATCATGCCAGAACAAAAATTGTACGATAAGAGATTAGAAGAAATGGGTATTGAGAGGCAACTTGTGATGGACTATCTGCCACATTATCATTTCTGGTTATTCTTATTGCTCTCCATTCTTCTACATATATTGAAGCTGAGGAATCTATGGCTTTAGGGAGAAGTCAGAACCTAGGTGAAAACAAAGATCAGATACAATAGGCTTAAAAATTATGCTCACAATTCAGGTGTGCAGACATGTAATTTTCTTTATTTACTGAAATTGTCTTGCCTACAAGTTCCTGCTTGCATTTATGGTTAGAAAAAGATGCTGAATTAAAGGTAATGCTACCCTGGTTCAAAATTGTGGTTTTTGGGGTAAGTATTCAGTTAAATGTAGAGCTTTTTCCTTCCCTTCTTACCATGAAATGGTCTGATTTCCAGTCTCTCAGCAGTTCTCTAGCACTCTTGTACCTACCACCAATACTTGGTTATATTAAATGTTTGTTCAGTACCTACTGGAATCTGAGACATCATCTTGGTTATTTTGTTTCTTTCAGTACCTCTTGTGGAAGTTGACATTTCAGTAGTAGTTAAAATGTAATTGATAAATTTTTCAGTATACTTTAAATGCATCACATAATTAATTCAAATGGTAGCATAATGATTTGAAAACCCTGTGAAATTAAATGTCTATTTCTCTAAAGGCCTCAGCACTAGGTTTATGGCTTTCTTATGGCACTAATAATACTCAGCTTTCCTTTATAGTGGTTGTATGTTCACATCACCCCTTATTAGTGTGCCTGCTCTCCTCACAAGTCCTACATAAAGCTGCGGACATAGTAGACCTGCAATCAGTGGAAATGAATAGGAACTGGCACTTTAAAATTTACCACTAATGAATGATTCTCCTTGAGGAAAAATAATTTTTTTCAGAGCTATGTAAAGTGATGTCTATGAAGATAAATTGTTATTTTGCCTTTAACTGAATACTTATTTTTTAAAGAAAAAATTGCTTTTATTTTTCAGAAATCCACCACCTACTTTACTTCAACCGGAAAAATGGTGTGAGGAGTTCAATCACTTTATTTCACAGTGAGTATTTCTTCCACTGAAAATTGCTTCTCCAGCAAGATCTTAAACAGTGATTGGAGAAATCTAGGTGGTCGAATTTTCTTGGTGTTAGAGTTATGCCTACTAGTATACAGAATTTGTTCCAGGAAATGAAAGAAGATGCCTCTGTAGGATTTGAAAAATTTGCTGTTACATTTTGACTATAAAATCAGTCCTCCTGATCATTTGGATCATATTTATATGACAATTTACTATGTCCTGGGACAAATACTGCCTATGTGTCTTGCTTAATAAGGGAGGAGATTTGATATGTAGAAATTGGATACACACTCTAGGATCAGGTTGGAGACAGGGTGGCAGCCTTCTAAGAGGTTCTGCAGCTTTTAGGCTGAACGTTGCACTAGGATCTGTGGTACGAAAGCAGGAGTCCAGTTTCCATCATGATTAAGGGGACAAAGTAGGATCTCTGGCCTGAGCCCTGGTAAGGAGACTCAACCAGAGGTCAAAATATGGAGAAAAAGGTGAAAAATCCAACCTAATATGTGACATACTTACTGGAAGCTGCATTACCAGAAAGTGGACTGGATGAGGAGAGCCAAAACCTCCTCCAACAAGGTGGTAATTCAATGCTAGTAAGGTGAGCTTTTGACCTGGTCTCTGGCAGAGGAACTCACTGGGGAGTTCCAAAGCTGGGGAAGATGTGTGATGTGTGGGAAGGGACTGTGTGGCCCCAAGCTAGGGGCCTGGTGAACTGTAGGGAAGGGAATCTAAACCAGGCAGTAAATGCCCTATTAGGGAATGGAGCTGTGAAGAGGTACCTGTGGTGTCTAGTATATCCAGCAAAGTGTCAGAAATCATTAGAGGAGAAAAAGAATGCCGGAAATAGCTGACAGATAAGAAATAGGTAAGAATCAACACATATTTTTCTAATGTATGCTATATGCAAACTTAGCTTCCACAAAGAGGTGGGGCAATGAAACAAAATGGGTCTCTTGACTATCATCTTTGATTGATCACAACACTGACCAACAATCTCTTATCTTCAGTTGCAAAATCTAAAGATTTCTGAAGAACAAGATGTTTTATACTTGAGTCTTTACTGCAAGCACTGACCTTGCATGAAGTGATTTGGTGGCAACACATGATCTAAACTGATTTGTGAGGCTATTTTTAGTCCTTATTTATCTCACTCAGTGTGAATATTCATGTGAATTGCTGCAGATATATTAATGTATTTGATTATAGTGTGCTGCCCCAGATCCTGGTGGGGTTGTTACGTAACATACAGTAAATGTACCATTTTACTTTTATAAAATTTGATAAAATTCTGAATTCCAAAATATATTTGACCCCAAAGGTTATGTATAAAAAGCTATGCATTTCATTTTCATTTCAAGTGCAATGAAGTTCAAAGCCCCTGAAATTGCTTTGTCCAGTCCCTCCTGATTTTATGCTATCATACTCAGGAGAGAGGAGTTGCAAATAACTGGAAGAACTCTACCAGGAAAGGTGTTTGGAGCATGACTATGAAGTTTAAAGTCAGGAGTGGGGAACATTTTCCTGCCTTGCCAGCCCACCCTGATTTTTCTGCAGACTGCAGAATGTATCAGATGTTACCACAAATCAGACAATGTTAGGAAGAACAACAGACACTGCAAGAAGGACAATGCTTATATAGGAGTAGAGAGTCAGGTCCAGATTTGAGAACCAAAGGAAGAAAAGGAATGAACTGGAGAGCTAAAGACACCCTCATGGCTGGGATCACATTTCAGAACACCCCCAGGGAGAAAAATTGGGAGTTCAAATTCCAGTATTTTTGCTAGCAAAGGCTAAATAAAAAAAAAAATCCCTTTTCTTTCCACTGCTGCACATAGATACCCTTGACTGCCCTTTTCTGAGCTGCTGGCCTAGAAAAACCCATTACATATTCACTAGTATATCTTCTGCTACCAGCTCTTGTGATTCCTCTAGAATGTGACTTGACTCCCCAAAGTTTGACTTCTGCATACTTTTCCAAAAGTATGTTTGTTCTTAAGCTAAGCACAGTATTGCTCAGATGGATTTAGGAGTTAAAGGTGATAAGGTTAAGATATTAGGGTAAAATATAGAAATCCCTCCCTAATATTGATTTATTTTCTTATGGTAAATCCTAATATATATCTATTTAAATGTTTCCCCAACTTTGAGAATTTTAGTTGCACTCATTCTGAGTTGCTTTAGACTTAGAAAGGTCTTGATACTAGAATGGAGGACCAGGCACAGAAACAATGACATTGGTGTATATACTGTCAAGAATGAAGCACAAGTATCTTGCTGAAACTGCAGGGAAGGGAAGAGTCACAAGAGGTTCTAAGGAAGCATAAAAAAATAAAGAGAAATTAAGTGACTTTATTACTAATTTAGATATAACAAAATGTCATCAATCTTCTCTTTATTTAATGAGTTGTTCTTACTATATTAGTGAAAATATGTATTATACATTATAGACATTCATAGATTTTTCCCTTGACCTCTACTCTCCTCCTGTGTCTCCATAGCATCTTAAATCCCTCAACCATGAATTCTTGTTTTTCAAAACAAGAATTTGTTTTGAAAATTTAAAAAATATAAATCTTAAGATAAAGGAATACTTATTATATTTTATATCTTTATTAGAAGCTTGTCACTATTCCCAAATAATACTTTTTAATTTCATAGGCAATTCTGCATACTCCAGACTGCCATTATTTATCCTACCAAATATAATTTGACTTTCCTGTTTCAAATCTCTAATTAAATACAATGACACTCACTGGGTTAGAAATGTCTATTTAAAGAGAGTGCCTTGGTTTGCTTTTATACTTATCTTGTTCATGTTGGGAGGGAGAGAAAAGAAGGATGGAGGATTATGACCTTCAGATTATAAGTTTTTCATTATTAGTGGAACTGAGGTGAGGAAGATGACTTTCTGGTAATTTTAGGAAAAGTGTTTTTAGCTGAAATTATCCAGATAATTGCTTTAATTCTCTTTGTAGACTGAGCCATAGTACATTATATTAAAGTAAACTAAAGTGGTTCTCTCCAAAGAATAAACAACACTAGAAAAATTTTAACAGCTTGAAAACCTTTCTCCATCACTGACTACTGAGCCATATAGTAGAATCAGTTCAATAATAGCTGTCTTTCTTGGTCCATGATGATCACCAATCACCAAAAGACCAATATGGCTTCATATTAACGACTGCCATGGTCAGAATGGGTTGCCTTGCTGCAGTCTAGTGATTACAGGGATTTGTAAGGCGATGTAGTGTAGGGTTGGGGGGGTGGGTAGAAAGAGGGAGGAGGAAGAGAGGGAGAATGGAAGAATATTTATGTAGGTTGGGGTGGTGGGAAGGGCATGAGACATGGCTTAATATTTTTCAGATTTATTTCCACCCCTCAATTTGGAGACAATAAGAGAGATTTTAAGAAAGTCTGAAATCCTATTAGTAAATCTGTTGGGGGGGGGGTAAACAAACAAACCAAAAAAAAAAAAAAAAAAAAAAAAAAAAAAACAAAAAACACACGAAAAACCCAGAAAGTCAGTCTGCTTGGTTCTGAACCTTTAGTGATAATTGACTCATTTATACATGTTAGTTATGCATTTGTCAAAGCATGACTCGTGACAGGTTAGTTATGATAAATTAAACATGATGCTCACATAAATTTTGTACTGCTTTTTATTCATATGCTAGGACCCTGCCTGATGTTTTTGTCACCTCTGTAAAGTGTGGTTGGCTTTAGAGATTTCATTATCAGCCCTTTCCCCTGTGGCTAAAGCTATTTGCATAACAAGTTTATCTGGTTCAAGTCCCAGCCAGACTTCTGTTTTTGTCAATAGGTTCCATTCAGGAGTAGCCTTTTGAACAGATAAGGATAATTTTCCTTTGCCAATATTACTTTGGTCATAATGAATGTCCCTTTTTTTAAGCTCAAACTAATTTCAGTTCTTTGCACTAAACTACAAAAATATCTTCCCATCTATTGGCCAAAGGTATCTGTAATGGGTTTTTTTGTTTGTTTTTTGGTTTGTTTTACCTCTAAAACTTTTGGTGTTTTATTAGCAATTAAATTTAGAACTTCATCATCCACAGTTCTTGAACTGATTTTTTTTTTTTTTTTTTTT